>VNJQ01006693.1:0-14361 GCA_008042515.1 Drosophila truncata | reverse complement strand
GTTATAGAGTTCAAATTTAGTAAGAATGCTATTTTTGGCAAAATACTACGACAAACCAAATTTTATCAGGATCGGCCGACTATAAGATATAGCTTTAGATATAATAATATAACTGAAAAATCGAAAATTGCCCATCTTTTGTGTTTTTGAAGAATATTCTGCAAGGGTATATAAACATCGGCTCCGCCCGAAGTTAGCTTTCCTTTCTTGTTTTATAAAGTAATTTCTTATGTTGCGTTTCATTATTTTCCTAAAATATATTCCATTATTTTAAAATTATTATTTTTATTTATTTTCTATATTTATCAGTTCCCATTTTGTTTATGCCTAAAGTTAGAGGAGTCGTCCCCATTTCTGGTCTATTGACAGTGTTAATTAGCCCCAATATGGGTAGGGTATCGGAGGGGAGACAAGGTATTCGGTCTTTGCAGTTTGCTGAAAATTAATTAGACTCAATTTGTTGCTTAACCATCAAGACCGACAACAATGGCAGCTGCTGCAGCAGCCGCTACGGCAACGGCAACGGCAACGAATGCATCTTAGTTTTTTGCCGGACAAATTCTATGCTCATATTGTGAGCAGGAAGGCAGGCAGAGAGATGCCAAACAAAAAACGAAAATGTTTGTGCTTACAATTCTCATGTAAATGCCAAAAGTTTCCACATTGTTAAAACGCGATTTTGTGGAAGGGGAAGGTATAGGGGAAAGGGGGAGTGTATGGATTTGGGGACAGAGTTTACCAACTTAAACAGAGGCGAACGGTAAACATGTTGCTGTCAACATTTACATGCCAACATGTTGCTGGCCACCGATTAGAAAGCGCCGCCTTTTTTAGATAAGGTCTGTCCACTGAAACCACCGAGTCCACTGGTGCAGAGAGTCCACTGGTTCGGTGAGTCCAGTGAGTTCATTGAGTCTCCAATAATTTCCACTGGCAGCCAATGGAGCGTCGGCGAGAATCATTACATGGCACTTTCCCGAAGTGACTCCCCCAAAATAGCTGTGCACAGAAAAAATATCACCAAAATTGGTCATCAATTGAGCTTGTTTTGATTTAAAAAATGTACATATTTATGATATTATTACCTAACTTTTTTGTTAACTTTCATACATATTTAAATACTTTTAAATTCACAAATATTAAATACTTAACAATATGAAGAATGGTAAATCCATTTCGTAAATTAATATTCTTTTTAATTATTAACCTTAGATTTTTTATTTTAGTCGGAGTAGATTTAGAAATGTTGAAATAATTAAAGTTTTATAATAAATGTATTCCCAAATAAAAGAGAAAATCTTTAATTAAAATTCTCTTCTTTTTAGTTAGAGAAGAAGTCTAAAATCTTCAGAAAATAAACGAATACTATCTATTTTTATGAATTACACATTAATTTATAATTAGTATTTACGTATTGCTATGATTTTAAGACTAACTAGAGTTTAAACATCTGTGAAAGCTTTAAAATGATATTTTAATAAATCCCTTATCCGTGTACATTTCCCTCCGTGTGATTTTGCTTTACTTTCGGCGTAATTTATCAGAGCTGAAATGCAATCGGTGTGCAGGTGAAAAATGGACAGAAAGGCAGACAGTCCGACAGGGGGACAACGACAAGCTCGCGGACTAGACAGCTCGGCCACTTGTTATCCACAGCAGCATTGAAGCTGCAGCTCAAATAGCAGACTTATACAGATGTCAATTATTTTTGCCCGGAGCTGGATGCTGAATGCTGGACGTTGGAGCCGAAGCTGACTGGCTCTTCCATTTCGATTTAGTTGTGCGCTCTGTGGCAATTTCGGATCGCCACGGATTGGATTCGATTGGGGACGAAATTGCTGGCTGAACTCGTTAGCCCGCTAGTTGCAAGTTGCAACAATCCATCCATCCAGCTACGTCATCCAATTGCCGGCTAAGAAATCGTTATTATTTGCGCGGATTGGACGAACATGGACGTCGGGTGGGATCTGGACGGATCTCGCTTCGCGCTTCTTGTTCATTGCTTGTAAATTATAATTGAATGATTGCATGGCAGCCGAGCGATTTGCTCGTCATTTTCACAAACTCCTCAGCTCGTTACAGGCTAGCATCGAATCAGATCCAATCGGATCGGGCTGATTGATATTGATGGGGCCAGAGGCCCCTACTTAAAGGTAAAGGTGTCAAAACTATTGGCTCCTAATGGTCCTCCAACGGTCCTCCAATTCCAATGAAATGTAAAACAATTTGGCCCAGTCAAGTCAAGTTCATTAAATTGAATCCAAAGCTTGGAGCCAGGAGCTCGCAGCCATTTGACTTATTACAGGCCAAATGCCAGGCCTGGCCAACTGATGGATGTAATGTGACCACGACGGGGATCAACGTTTGACAACGAATTTATTTAAAAGACAACTTGCAACAAATAAATTTCGCCAGAGCCACAGACAGATATATATCTACACGGAAAAGATTTAATAGTATTGAAAGTTGATGAAAAATGTTTGTAAAATGTAAACAATTTAAAAATATTAATGTTCAATCATAACTTAAGAAAACTTAAGAAATTTTATGTTCCATATATACATTTAATTATTTATATTTGAAGTATACTTTGAATTTATATTTATTTTATTAAAGAGCTCATTATTAAGAGAAAAAGCTCTGAAGTTGTACTCTTATTATAATTATTATTTTTATATTTATATCTTAATCTCATCCGAATTTATTTCTGTGCATACTCTGAGCCTGGAATGTTGCCTTTGCTCTGTGTAGGAGTCCGGAGTCCGCAGGAGCTTGACTGTTGGAGAGCGGAAACTTGGTCTTTGTCCTACTCGTTGAGGTCCAATAATGCGATGGCTTGTTGAAATTCATTCATCAATGTAATCGATCAGACATGGCCACGTAACATGCTCTTCGTATGTAAATGGAGCTGAAAGGCACACACACAGACGCAATACTACATAAAATTTAATCAATTTATTGGAAACGAGCTATTGTCTTTCGCCTTTCAGCTTTTCAGACTCCGACTCCGACTTCGACTCGACTTGACTGCGGGCTTATCCCCGGCATGGCATCTACACTTTCTCCTCTCAGGTTGATATGGAAGAGTACGACTACTATTTTCTTGGCACGAATGCAGGCAAAAGGCCAAGATAAATCTCCTGTGTTCGTGTGGGGAGGCTGCGGGTGGGGTGGGTGTGGCTTCTGGCCTGGACAACCGCTCCCACCTAGTTCCCTGAGTTGTGGCCAAAGTTTGGCATTAGATTATGGTTTTTCCAGTTTCTGGACGTCAGCCAGTGAAGGAAATATTGAAATAGGATTTTTATTTTTGGTGCAAGATGTGAAATAACTGAAGGGCTTTAGTAACTGATTAAGAATAAGAATATGTATTATTTAATTCTGCCTTTAATTTAGAAAAGCCTTAAAAAAGTACCTCGCTAAAGCATAAATGTATATTTAGTCTAGTTGCCAAATGTGAAAAGTCAGTACAAGCGAGAATTTCAAACGAAAACTATATAATACAACAAACATTAATACGAAATTGAATATTTTTCATAATGGGTAAACGTTCATCAACTTCGCTTAATACGGGAGCTATGATCACCGAAAGCGAGGCAAAGGAACGTGAAGTCAAGTACTTGGGTCGCCTGGCCGATGTTTCTGTCAGTGCAGAGTTGGTAAAGGGTAAGCCTGGGTTGTTCACATATAAAAAAATCGCGTAACTATTTATTAAAAAACCTGGATTTAGGTGCCGAAAGAGACTTTTATGAACAGGAAATTGCCCGGGCTGAGGCCGAGGACTGGGATCACTTTCTGCGCTGCGATGGACTGCCTCATCCAGACCAACCCGTCGAGGTGCGAACATTTATTGCCAAGATGCGACACTTCGACGAGATCGAGAACATCGGTGCCTTAGACTGGACCCTGTCGGTGGAAGAACGTTCGGTCTTGAACCAGAATATTTTCCGAGTGGACAAGACGCGTCCCGTCGCTGAGCTTACCAAGGATAATCCGGGCATATATTACAACAAAAATGTGAGAATGTGTCTGGACACATTAAAGCAAATAGATGTCTTATTGGACAACAAGGCTAGGATGGATCGAATGACTTTGAAGCAGCAGCTCGCCATCATGAATGTGGGTGTCCTGAAAAATAGACTAGCTAAATATAATATTTGTTCTTTTTTCCAGGTTTATACCGAGGTCCAGCAGGAAATTGAACTACTGTTCAATCGCCTCACGTATCGGGTGTTGAAAATGCAAGATTCCTATATGGAGTGAGTATATTTTGATAGGTTTTGAGGCTCGTTCTCAGTTTTTAATTTTCTGATATATTTTCCATATTAAGGTTCTACACATTTGTTTCCATTAAAATTTAAATATAGTTATTTGCATAAATCACCCCTTACAGGACTAAGAATGCCAAAATCGCCAATTGGAGCTTCAAAGGTAATCGGTGGGAAATAGATTTGTGGGGTCTGCGGAACGTGCCCATTCGCTTCAAAAACATGGAGTAAGCATTTCAAGTTGCAGGACGATCGACAATCTATTCGAATGGGTAATCAATGTCCTATCCTCAGACTGCCGATAATGTTTGCCGAAATGAAGTGCACCGGTGTTGATCTTCAATTACCGCTTTCTGTGCTCACGGATTGTCTCACCATTCGCTCTGTGCACACTGAGTTCGACAATGTTTCCCATACTGCCAAAAGTTATGAGCCGGCGGTCACTCAATCGGAAAACTTTCCCAATGCCGGAATTGTAGATTTTCTAGAGTCGATCCAGAACGAGTGGGAGATGCAGGAGAATCTTAAGTTCGATACGTTGGCGCACATGGAGAGTAAGAGGCAGGAGTACGAGGACACAATGAAGCTAATCGCCGAGAGGACTGATCAAGCGGCCAGGGCCGCCAAAAGTGGTGATAATAAAGTCACTATTTATATACCAAAAGCACCAAAGGCGCCACCGGTGGTACTGCCAGGTATGTTCCCGGACGTCTACCATGAGTTTATTAAAAGAGAGGACAAAGAGTACGCTGGATACTTGGATGAAGTCTATCATCCAAGGCACCTGGACATGCGCCCATTCGAGGTGGGTAAATCCATATTGCGAGAGAGAAAGATCTTTCGGCTGAACATTTTCCGTGAACATTTTCGATTTAACTTGGTTTTCAGATTAATCTCCGTGAGTGCATTATGCTCGGTGGCATTTATTCGATATTAGTAATCCGAAGGCCCGAGCAAACCCAGTTCCAGAAGTTCAACATCACCCTGCACGAGGATGGCCGGGTTCTGTACACGATGTTCGACGTAAAAGCAGATGTGCAGGCCTTACGCCCCTCGCATGTCTCGCAGAAGACCTTGGATGATAATCGCGGCTCCAATTTTGTACTAGGAGACAACGAGTTGCCGTACTTCATCGTTTCCCTGCAGCTGCCCGCTGATCTGTGCAAGTGGAGTCGGCCGCAGGTGTGTCATCTTTTGACCGAGGAAGAGGAGACGTATCACGCCCGTGATAGACCCTTGGAATCCGATAATTTAGTGACCAGCAACTCCACCCATGGCAGGGCTAGTTCGCTTATGAGTCAGAATAGCTTACGGGGCTCGGTTACCTCGAATATTTTTCGGCCCTCCGTTCGCTCTTTGCTTAGGAATAACAAGAAGGAAGGAGTTTGGGCAAACGAGTTTCCCTTTGAGAATTTCAAGTTGCAGAAGTCACTGGATGTCGTTGAGACAAGAACAATTGAGCGTTACTGCGTTCCCAGGATTATCTCGTCCTTGAAGCTGCCGCGCGATTTCCTCGATGAGATTACGGATGCGGAAGCACACAAGAGTGCCCGGTGTAGATTGGTCAAAAGGCCAGAACTGGAGGAATCAAAACCTCAGCACGAGGAGCCAGTAGACATTACATACGAGGATCAAAACGGACCGGAGCGTATTTTTCCCGTGTTTCCCACCGTAGAACCTGTGGGATACTTCGACGAGGACGAGGCTGGGGAACCGGGAGCCCTATTCGAGCATACTGCTATGGGGCTATTAAAAAAGCTGGACCACATAAAGGATCAGTATTTGGGCAGGGCCAACAAACTTTGGAATCAGCAGGAAGTAGTGGAAAAAAAGGAAAAGAAACCTAAACCACCCCCTCGTTCAATAGAAGTGTTACCGGTCGAGGAAGAACCCGTAGAGAAGTCGCAGAAGACGCACGAATCGAAGGGCCGTTCTAAGAGAAAGTCCCAAATGGGCAGCATTATTGACACTGAATCGGTGGGAACCATCGAAATGGTGAAAGTAACCCACTGGACCACAAGGTACATCCTAGAGCCCACTCTTGACTCGGCAGCCCACAAAATAACCTTCAAGACGGATCGTTTGGGTGTTTTTGGATTGGCCTTCAAGCGCTATGAGCACTTTCCCTTTTCCGATTGGTGTCTGCAGCCAAATGAGGAGAAGTACGACCTTTAGAAACTCATCCCTCATATTTATATATTTTACTCTTTCGCTTAGTCCCGATGAGATCATGCTCACCCTGGACACCTTCCACGTGCGTATCTTCTTCTACATTACAACCCAAGGAGTGCGCGGCTATGTGACCGATCTGTCCAAGGCATATACTGCCAAGCCTGTCAAATATCTGGAGATTAAGGAGCCCATCTCTGATTTTGGCCAATTGCGTCAGGTATGTACACAAAGCCACCAGGAGTAGATTCTCACCATTCTTATAACGTGTCATTTTAAAGCTATTCATACTCAATAATATTAACATATTCGCCGAGAACGATGCCAGTTATTATATCGAAAATGGATATTTTTCAATGAAGCACGTGGCCACCGAGCAGCACACATACAACATCATGGGTCTCCACTGCAAGCTCATGAAGTTCTATCGCTCCAGCTGGAATAGATTGGCCACGCGTCGGGACATCATCATGAACATGAAGATTGCCAAAGACACTTCCGAGTTCTCTGAGGCCACTCTTCGCGTTACTCCAGAGCAGACGACTTTTGTGCAGGTCTCTGAGAAATGTTCGGATGACGTAAATGTGATCCTGCTCACCTACACGGGAACTTGGCGTAATATAGGCGTAAGTGGTAAACTTTAAACGTTGGAAGCAGATCATATATAGAGTATATTATTTTACAGAACTTCACGGATTTACATCAGGCAGTCACATCCATGGTATGTAATGCCACAGAAGTGCGCAATAAGGATACGGTTCTATTTAATTATGTCACTCGCATGCTGAAGGAGTTGAGACCATTGAGCTTTGCATAGGAAATATGAATATATTTTTAATACATCTATATACCTATATACATTTTGTGTATTCTCGAAACGAAATAAAAAGAAAACAAATACCAATTTATTACAAGTTTGTTTATTATATTGAAAGAAGTCTTAAATGATACATATGTCGATAAAAATATCATAAATAGAATCATATCGAAAATATCCTACAGTTTAATATAGTATGTATAAAATATGGTAAACTTTGACATATCGAAATAGAAAATATCTAAGATTAAATATCGTAAATATATTAATTAATTTTATTTTGTTTTATATATTTAAAGTTTTAAAATAAATTGAATAAACCAACGATCACGAGGCGCAGGAATTGCCCCAATTTTGTATCAATTTACTTTACGTTTTACTTTCCCGGATTCCCAATTTCTTTTTCGATTTCTTTTAAACTGTAAATTTGGCGGCTTTAAAATTTTCAGATATGGTATGGTATGGTATTGTTGTTACAACTCCATTTCAACTCCTCTCTTTCAGTTGTTCAGCAACAATGTATAACATAAAACATACACTATTATTCGCTTAAATATTATTAACATACATATTCCTAATGTTTCCATGTCATAAAAGAATTCATTCCGCTCTTTAAAAACCCCGGACCCTTGATAAGTGCTTACGTAAAATTCAAGCAATTCAAGCAAGCGGATTCAGTAAAAGTGTCGGAGCTTAAGGAAGTTTTTGGCTTGCAGTAAATAATCATCTTAATCACTTTAATCTATTCCAGTGTAATCAATTGGTAATGAAATCCACTTTACGACTTCGCAAATAAATCGAGAATTCATTCCCATAGAGCTACATCTCCATAAATCCATAACCATTCATTGTTATTTATTTCACATCCGTAAAAAATCCCAACTGTTTCAAACGGATGGACTGTGTGGGAATACCCTATTACATGCAGTCCTAAACATGGCAATCGTAGTCTTAGTCGTCATACTCAAACGTATAACCAAACACAAAACACCAACAGCCAAAAACAATACAAATAAGCATCTAAAAATATACATAAAACCTAAATAAAAAATATAAACTAAAATATAAAAAAAAATCTCATATAATACACTAACTTTTAAGAACGATATTTACACCAGGAAATTGGCAAAATAGCAAAGATGCGAAAAGGTGATGCCTCGCACAATGCAGCAGCTATACATAAAATGATAACTGTAGAAGAGGATGCGGAGAGACAAAGAAATAACACAGCCCGACTGCAAGATATTATTGCAACATGTGCCAATTTTAAAAGTAAGAATGATTTATTTACAGAAATTTCACTTTCTTCAGATGAAATTATTCAGATATCCTGGAACAATTCGGTGAGATGGAGGGACAGCGAGCGGAGAACGATAGCTGGGAGCAGTATATGCAGTGTAATGATTTGCCAGACCCCAAGTCACCTGTAGATATCCGAAATTTTATGTCAAAATTTCGGTACTACGAGGACCTCGAGACCGCAAAATCTATAGACTGGACACTGTCAGCGGATGAGCGCAGTGTGCTAACGCAAAACATATTTCAGAAGGACCTAACGCAAAAGGCCCTGGAGAAAATAAATTGCTCTAGTCCGGGACCTTATTTCGAGGTGAATTTCAGGAATTGCTTGGAAGTGCTACGGCAAATGGATATCCTAATGGACAACGAGGTGGCAATGGAGAGACTAGGTCCGAGAGCACAGAGTGAAATCCATAACGTGAGTACAACAAAGATGTTGAATCGAGGCTTAACTATCAAAGAATCTATTCTTAGGTCTATGGCGAGGTTCAACGAGAAATCGAAAACTTATTCGATCGTCTCACTTATCGGGTATTGGCCACACAAAAGCTGACCATGAAGTAGGACAATTCATGCCATTGGTTATATATTAAATTGTACAAAAATATAATAACAGGTCCATCGATGGAATTGTTGCTATGTGGAGTCACTCGACCGATCGATGGCGCATGGATCTCTGGGGTCTCCTCAACGTTCCCATAATCTTTAAACAAAGGGAGTAAGTTTTCTGCACATATTGCTGGGTGCTTTCTAACTGCCCGTAGAGTTCCAGAAATGACTGCCGAGTTTCCATCTATTGGTGTCAAGGTTGTGATGCCGCTGAGTATACTTACCGATTGCCTAACACTCCGGTGTGTTCACACCAGCTTCGACCACCATTCGAAGGATGCTAGGAGCCTCGAGTTGGTGACGACCGAAAACATCGACCATGTCGGCAGCGTCGATATGGAGGAGTCGTTGATTTCAGAGTGGATGATACAGCAGGAAATCCAAGATGAGATCCTGATGAAGATGCGGCGCAAGTACCTGGAATACGAGGAGATGATGCAGCTGATTGCCGAGCGTACCGAAAGGGCTGCCAAAAAGGCCAAAACCGGGGAAACGGTATTCATTCCAAAGACCCCCAAGGAAGTGCGACCCATTCCGCCGGGTATGGTCCCAGAAGTTTACGATGATTTCATAAGTCGCGAGCAAATTCGTTACGAGGAATATATGGAAAATTGCTTCCATCCGAAGCACTTAAACATATTTCCTAACGAGGTTGGTAAAATGCTAGGTTATTAAATTAGGTTTAATATAAACACAAGAAGTTAACTCGGCTTACAGATAAACCTCAGGGAGTACATCATTGTTGGCGGAATCTATTCGTTAATGTTCTTAGAGGTACCTGGTCAAACGCAATTCCAGAATTTCAACATAATTCTGCACCATGATCGACGTGTGTTGCGCATCATCCCCGATGTGGTAACGGGGAGTTCTGAAGCCGCCGATCCTGACAGGTCGTCCGAATCGCTTAAAGCCAGACCAAACTTGAATGACAAAGAGCAACCCTACTTCAATGTTACAATCAAGCTGCCGCCGAATTTGTGCAAGTGGAGCAAACCGCGCGTTTGTCACTTCCTTACCGAGACAGAAAGAGTCCCAAAGACCAGCATGATTTCCTTGAGGCCCAGCTTGTTAGACACCCGTCGGCTATCAAAGGACGCACTCAGCGAGACCAGCCATCGACTTTCATCAACTTTAAAATTGATCGTGCCGCAAAGCAAATCCCGTCAGTGGGATGCAGAGCAGGACGACACAATAGACTTTTCACTGGATAAAATCCTGAACAAGGGCGAGGCCGTGAGCCTGGCAGCACACTGCATGCCCCGTATTATCTCTTCTTTTAAGTTTCCCATAGAATTTCATGATAAAGCTGTCGAGGTGGCTCCCAAAGTGAAGCGAACTTGCTTAAACAAACGAAGCGAAGCACCCGAAGCAGTAGAAGTGGCTGTGCCAATGGACAAATTCGACTATAGTATGCAGGAACAGGCGGAAAGGCTGTTCCCCAGGTTTCCGTTTGTATTGCCGGTAAAATTTAGCATGGACGACAATAGGCCTTGCAACAAAAGATCGGCGTGTGGTGTGATCAGGGCCTTCGACACTATCAAGCGGCAATACGAGGACAAGCCGCGGGACCTGCTCCTGCAGGTTGAACCGAAGAAGAAGGAAAAAAAAATGGATCGCATTATTAGTCCAGAAAGGGATGAATTTACAGTAAATAACAACTGGGAGGAAATTGGTTCCAAAAAAAACAGTATATCGACTTCCGGGATAATGGAACCCTCACGGCGATCTATGAAAAATCTAAAAATGGTGCAACGTGAAAGTCCTGTTACCCAGATTACCTATGTCCCCACAACTGTGACTCACTGGACAGCCAGGCATATCATCGATGAGAGTATCGATCCCACAACAAACACACTCACGTTCAGAACGGACCGCTTGGGCATATTCGGGTTGGCCTTCAAGCGTTACGAGCACTTCCCCTTCGGCGATTGGTGTCTCCAGCCGAACCAGAACAAGTGAGTGCTTGTATAATTGCCACAAAGGTTCTGGTTAGTCCTAAACTAAGTCTTAATCCCGAGCAGTCCTGACGAGATCATTTTTACCTTGAGCACCCAACATGTGAGCATTGTCCTATACATCACATCTCAGGGCCTGCGTGGCTATGTAACCGACCTAACCACCGAATATATTGCAAATCCTTTTAAATACATGGAGATTAAAGAGCCCATTTCCAACTTTCGGCAGCTGCGCCAGGTAAGCCCTAACGTCAGAGATTCGAATCCATTTAACTTATTTGATTTAATATTTTATGTCAGACTCTCATGGATAAGAATATTAACATCTTCGTAGGCAACGATGCCAGTTTCTATATATCAAATGGATACTTCTCCGTCAAGCACTTGGCCACTGAGATACACACCTACAATACGATGGCTTTGCATTGTAGGTCCATGAAATTCTATCGATCCAGCTGGAATCGATTGTCAGAGCGTCGGGACCTCATTATGGACATGAAGGTGGCCAAGGACACTTCGGATTTCACTGCGGTGACGGTAAGGATTAAGCCGGAGAAGACAACCTTTGTCAAGGTCTCTGAGATGTGTTCCGACAACATTAACAACATCAAGCTTCAGTACGAAGGAACTTGGCGAAATGTTAACGTAAGTAGCGATCATGTAGACGCCAAAGTGAGTGGCTTTGGTTTATGTTTAAACTTGGCTTTGGTTTATCCCCCAGAATTATGTTGACTTGAATTCGGCAATTTACTCGATGAATCCCACTGCTCAGGAGTCATGTAATAAAACAGCAACGCTCTTCATTTACATCAAGAGGCTTTTGAGTGAGATCCGTCCTTTAAGTTTCGCTTAGCCGTTCCAAATCTTCCCCATAAATTTTACAATGATTCCTATCCTCTCAATAAAGTATAAAAAAAGAAAGCAATATAAAAAATGTCGTTGCTGTCATTTCTTATAAGCAAAACAAAACGAAACACATACATACACACAAAACTATACACTAAGGCTTGTTAAAAAGGAAAAAAAAAATGTTAAAACAAAAAAAGGAAAAATTTGGGGATACCTTAGACTTCCTTACAACGGAAGAGTGTTTGGCCAGGGAACAAAGACACTTGCAGCGTCTGCAGGACGTCCGCATCAGCGTGGCGTTCATCCACAGTACGGTATTTGAACTATGTATCACCATGATATTTTTATCCTATTTTTACATTACGTATCCTCCGTAGATTGCAATAAGGAGTACGAGGAGCTGAAGGCGGAGCAGTTGGAGTTGGACAAGTGGAACGATTACCTAGCCTGCGATGGTCTGCCCCGTCCCGACATTCCCAGTGAGATACGAACTTTTTTATTCAAACTGCGGCACGATGAGCATATGGCGGCCGTCAATGACGTTAATTGGGTGCTGGCTGTCAACGAGCGAAGCATTCTGTCACATGACTGCGATCGACAGGACTTGACCCGCCAGAACTTGATGGTAACTAGAAGGCTCGATATCGGCAAGCTTTATGAGAATACCGTGCAGGGACTACTACAAACACATATGCGTGTGGAACGAGTGCTGCGGAACGATAGAGAGCTCCTTAGCATGCCGCCCCTGCGAGCCATTGAGCTGACAAAGGTGGCTATATACATTCATGTACAAGATGTGCAAATAATTACAGGGATTATATTTTTTTTGCTTAGATACCCGTGGAACTGCATCAGGAAATTGACACCGTCTTTGACAAGTTTGCCTATCGGGTTATCTGCGCTCCTGAAGCCTATATGACGTAAGGCCTGCTTTGTCAAACCTAAAGTATTCTTAGCTTCCTCCTTGAATATTCCATTGTAGAAATAAAGCCAGTTCGTTCTCATACTATTGCTACAACTGCAGCAACTTCAATTTCCAGATATGGGGCCTGCAGGATGTTCCCATTCGCTTTCAGTATCTGCGGTAAGTTGAAGTTCCTATTTAGATTTTGTCTACGTATTTTTACATTCTTTAATAGGCTGCCCTTAATGTATTCCGATCTAAAATGCATTGGAGCCACCATCCAGCTGCCACTCAGTGTGCTTACCGACAATCTTACACTGCGTTGTGTGCACACCTTCTTTGATCCTTGCTCTCACCTGGCCAAGAGCTACAGCCTAAGTGTCGATCCCGAGTCCAATCCCAGTTGCGGCATTCTGGAAATCGAGGACAGCCTGCAGACCGAGTGGATGGCCCAGATGAGAATACAGGATACCATTAAATTTAAGATGGAGGCACAGATGGAGGCCTACAATGCAACTATGGCGTGAGTACATTTTATTTGCCGAGCCTTTGCCGCACACAAACACTATAAATGACGAAGCAAACTTTTTTTTTTCGTACAAAAGAAATTCCGCTATTTCTAAGGTGAAGTATGCTATATAATTCATTTGTACAAATAGATATATGTATATATATATTATACCCTTGCAGGGTATTTTAATTTCAGTCAGAAGTTTGCAACGCAGTGAAGGAGACATCTCCGACCCTATAAAGTATACATATTCTTGATCAGCATCAACAGCCGAGTCGGTCTAGCCATGTCCGTCTGTCCGTCTGTCCGTCTGTCCGTCTGTCTGTCCGTTTCTACGCAAACTAGTCCCTCAGTTTTAAAGCTATCTGAATGAAACTTTGCAGTTAGTCTTCTATATACTCTCACTCGTACATATGTCGGAACGGGCCGGATCGGACGACTATATCATATAGCTGCCATAGGAACGATCGGTAAAATTATCGAAAAAAATTATAACATTGTTAGTTTTCAATACAATTCCACCAAATTTGATATTTGGCCATTAATTATTATTCTAGAATTTCGATTTTAATTTCATGAAAATCGGACGACTATATCCTATAGCTGTCATAGGAACAATCAGGAAAATAATAAAAAAACAAGAAAGGAAAGCTAACTTCAGGCGGAGCCGAAGTTTATATACCCTTGCAGAATATTCTGTAAATTATATTTTCCAAATTGAATCATATGCAATCTAATTTAAATGACTTAACGAGAAGGCTGAAATGGCCGGGTAATTTCCGATCGTTCAGTTATATGGCAGCTATAAGATATAGTCGGCCGATCGTTATGAAATTTGGTAGGTCGGATCAACTGACCAAATATATAATATGTAGGAAGTTTTTTTTTTCTATCTTCAAAAACACAAAAGATTGGCAATTTTCGATTTTTCAGTTATATTATTATATCTATAGCTATATCTTATAGTCGGCCGATCCTGATAA
>VNJQ01006692.1:0-70992 GCA_008042515.1 Drosophila truncata | reverse complement strand
CCCCCCCCCCCGCACTAAAGCCATTAAAAAGTTTTCCCATTTGACAAATTTGCTGTCGCCAACACTTCCCTCGCCTAACATAATTTTGACACATTTCGAAAGCGCTAAAAAGAAATTATGACAATTAAGAAAAGCTCGTGCGGATGTCAAGGAACCGCAGTATAAATCTGATTAGAAGCACCTCGCTCCCTTATACATATATATTTTTTCCTTTCCTGGCTTCCTGCTGGTTTTAGGATTTTGTGGCTCTTTTGTCGCAATTGCTTTAATTACTCAGAGGAAAAGCCCTAAGAGGGGCCCACCTGCTGCATGGTTTATGTCTCACCGCGCTGCAGGAGTTCCTGGCCCAAACTGATTTATGGCCAACCGAAAGAGAGAGCAAGAGAGGGAGTACCACTGTATCAAAAACCGACACAAAAGTTCGGGCTAAAAGGGTTTTTATTAGACTGAAATGTTTTCAAATTGGCAGCCGCCACCCCACAAATAACTATAAAATTTGACAACTTTTTCGGCAAAGTCCCGACAACAGCCCCGCCCCGCAAACTATTCATTTCGATAAACAACTCGATTCGATTATTTGCGATGCCATTAGAATCGATTTTCGGGCAAAACTTTTCGACAACTGTCATTAGGCATTGTTGGATTAGCCGGGCCAGCGGTGGTGGCGTATCTGAAATGGGGAAAACTTTATCAATTTGTGGGCGTGGCGGGGCATAATTTATGCCACCCCCAGGAGCTAATGGAAGCCGCTCTTCCGCTCCCCCTATGACTCATCTCTATTTGGCTGAAATTTCCGGATTCCATCTCTCGATCCCTTTCGATTGTTTGTCTTCATTTTGCAGCGCTTAACTTTGATTGACATTCATGCTCCATCATTTATTCATTTTCGGCGCCGAAAAGTTTTCGAAACCCTCCTCTTGGTAAATTTAATTGACTTTTCCCGGCGAAAAATTAGCAGCTACTTCTTCGGGCATCTCCTGCCTGATTTTCCGGGGGGCATAACTAAGGCAAATATTGAACCAACACCCCCTGCCGCCTGAGTCCTCGATTCTCCATCCTTTAGCCGAGATTTGTGGGGTGACTTGTTATTTGGCCTGGCAATTAACTTTCTTTTGTTTGCGGTGGACTTGCAGCCTTTTGTGTGATTTCAGCTAGTTGGAATTGGCCAAGGTTAGACGGGGGTTGCGTGGGGGTTGCAGTCCCCCTTTTCGGCAATGAAATTTCATTGCTAGTTGGGCGCAGCTGTCGAGATTCTGGTGCCCAGCGGCTAGAAAACTGATTCGTTTAAAGGTCTGCCAGCCTTAAGCTCAATTAATTTAATGAGCTATTAGCAGATTTTTAGATCAATGCTAGAGAAAGTAAACCGATATTTTTGAATGATTTTTGGACAAATTAATTTTAAGCATTCCATAAGTTAGTTATATATTTGATCAAGAATCAATATGACTGCAAACGAGAGCAAGAAAAAAATATTGTCGCGCACGGAAGCCGCTTTGTGCGCGCCTGGGGGAGTTTGCAATTTAATTGCCATTTTCAATTAGGTAACTGCACAAATGGACCAACAAAGAATATTACTCCAGCACTATGCTGTGTAGTTTACTTAATTAATGTTCTCCCCAAAAGGGAGACACTAAAACGAGCACCAAAAAGTGGGCAAGGAAAAATGGTTCGACAGTTGAAAACGGTTGCAATCGGATTAAATGCATTTAGCAGTGCAAGCTAAGGCTAATGTCCCCAAAAAGACATTATAAGGACATAAGACATTAAGTCTGTATTTATAATTATTAAACAAAATAAACCGTAATTAATTCTTCTTTCCCAATTGAATTTTGACAATATCTGAATTATATATATTTTTTTTAAAGGCAAATTAATAAAATTGAAACTAAGCTTAGTTTTAAAATAAGTTGCTGCGTGTCCTGCTTTAGCCTTAACTTTTACTGCTAATTTTGTTTAATCCGATTCCAACAATTTTCCTCTGTCGAACCATTTTTCCTTGTCCACTTTTTGGGGCTCGTTTTAGTGTCTCCCTTTTGGTGAACGAACTTCCAATGTCCCCCGTCTACAGAACATTAATTAAGTAAACTACACAGCGCAGTGCAGTAGTGTATTCTTTGTTGGTCCATTTGTGCAGTTACCTAATTGAAAATGGCAATTTAATTGTAAACTCCCCCAGGCGCGCACAAAGCGGCTTCCATTCGCGACAATATTTATTTCTCGATCTCTCTTGCAGCCAGAAGCCTAAAACCAAAGAGTATACAACTATGTACATATGTATGTATATAGGGGGACATCTAATATAAAATATGTGACGAATGGGTTTGAATCGTAATTTTAAATTTAATTTCTCTTCCGGAAAACTCTTCTGCCACTCTTCTAGATAAGAATTTTTCTGCAGATCCCTTTTAAGCTTACAAAAACTAGCACAGCATCGTTCTCCGAATTGAAATTGGTGGATTAATCGACCAGTTATGACAATTACAAACTTCGATTTTTTATGTTTCCGGTTTATCAAAAAAAAAATAAGGGGTTTCATCGTAAAAATTGTAAAAAAATCGAACATCTGTATATTAAAGAAAATTAAAAAACTTGGTTTGCAGGTTTGTTAAACTAACAAAAACTAGCACAGCATCGTTTTTCGAATTGAAATTGGTGGATTATTGGCCTAGTTCTGACATTTTCAAACTACGATTTTTATGTTACCAAGTTTTCAAAAAATTATAAAAATTTTGAAAAATTTGAAAATCTGTAAATAAATTAATGAAAAGCACCTCCGGAACAGCAGGACTTGCCAATGCTTGTGTTCATTGGCATCAAAGTCACTGCGGCTTGGTCTGGCGAAACCCCATTTCAAACTTATGTTGTCAGCTTAGGCTCTCTTGATTAATTTCCACTTCTGTGAAAGATGAGGAGCTGCAAATATGTCGGTTTATACCCAATCCGCTTCCATTTGGAAATCCCCCAAATTCAGGACGTGAAGTCGCACGAATATATCGCATTTCGACGGTCCTCGCTGCCAGTGTCCTATTTGGGGGCGTTTATTTCTGCTCCACACAGCGAGTTCTTTTCCGTTGTTTATGGTTTTTTTTAGTAACTTCAGATCTACTCATATGTTTTGCTTTATGATTTTCACGCCCGCATTCAGCGGCAAGCAAAACTGCACTGCAAATATTAAAAATTGTAGGAAATTCCAGAGGAAAGTTCATAACGATAAATTGAATCCTCTGCTTAGGGTGAGATATTTTAGATTTCCAAAAATAAGTTTAACTAGGAAACTTTGAATTAAATTCTGGATAATAAAAGATAAAAAGATACAAATTTATTTAAATAAGTGTCATTTTTTAAGGGAAGAAGAACGATATAGCATTGCATTTTTAATTTTAACCATTAAAAATGAAATCAAGACAAGTAAACCTAACAATAAATAAGTAAAAATAGTTTATATGACTGAACAAATTCTAAATTATTATTATTACAAATAAATTGAGTTTTATAAACACGAAAGAGTGTATCCCACTTCGTCTTTGTTACAGAACAATTGTCCTGGCTCAGAAACATTTTTTGCCACATTAACGCCTGCACACGCCCGCGCCATTTTGTGGCCGTGTGCAGCCAGCTTTTCCACTTTCCCCGCTTTTCCACGCGCCCTTGCTCCGCTCCCATACCCACTTTTACTCCTGAAAACCCACACATTAATAACTTTTTTATGACGGTCGCATAAAAACGCAACAAAACTCACCGCTGAACATTGGATTCCATTTTCGTGTGCAGTTTTCTCTTCTTAGTTTTTTTTTTTATTTTGCGACGTGTGTGCGCTGCTGAAAAGTTTTCTGTGTGGCCGTTGTAGTTGTTAAATCGCACACGTGTTTTGTAAAACATTGCCATATCCTTCATATCCTTTAATACATGTCCCTCTGCGTGGGCAACGAGAATCGGGGAGTGCGAGAGCGAGCTAGAGTGATTTTCCCCAACCACTTCCTCTATTTTTTAACTGCAATTTGTTGCCAAGGAGCTTAGCGACTGACTAAAGGCCACACGGAAAAAAAATCAAATAAACAAAGGATTGTTTAATCAGAAAATCATAGCTTTTTTTCAGTCTGAAGCTGAAATTTGGTATTTTAAACTTTAATTTTTCCAGTTCAAGGTTTAATACGTAAACTTGTTTAAAAAAAAATTATTTAAAATAATTCTGTTAAAATTATTGAATTTTCACATCATGTTTTATGATTTACCCAGTTAAATAAATCAAAGAATAATTTATTTTTATTTAAAAAATATTTCTACCATGTGTAAAATATTTTTCCTGTGCATCCACAGCATTTTCCCCCGTAAGTACAGTTTCGGTCTGGATTTTATTTCGGCCTTTTCACCGCACACATGTGCTGCGAATGCTTTTGTTTTTCATGTCTGCGTGCATTTTCCTTTTTTCCCCAAATGTTTTTGATGTCTTTTTGTGCGGTTTTTCTGGGCGAGAGTATTTAGAAAACAAGTGTAATCAAAATTATATGGGCGTGGATTTCTCGTTGGCACTCGTAAATTTTCAAGGCTTACGGCCATGTGTTCCAAGTGTTTTGTCGGGACTTGGCCAGCGGGTGTTGGCAAGTTATGATTGAATTTCTAGCTGCTTTCGTGGCCATAGTTTGTCTGTCTGTCGGTCTGGTCTGTCCGTTTACATGTGTAGTTGGATTTAATGGGAAAAGTTTTGGGTCGCCGAAGGGGAAGGGTGAGAAGTAAGCTTTTTCACACTCTTAAAAAAGGTGTGAGGGCAGCAGTTAACAGAGGTTTTCTGTGGTTATTTAGTTGCTATTCAATTATTTTGGAAACTCAACAGTTGCCTGGTATAGGAAAATATTATAAAATCCCACGGAAAAATATTTATATTCCTTGGAGAATCCTTATGTAAAGCAAATTGCTGAAGACTCCAGTTTCCAAAACGAAATAAATACACTTTTATACATTTTTTCAGTCTTTAACAATAAAATAAATTTTTATTTTAGCATTTTGTGAGTCATGTGTGTGTGTGGATGCTTCCATTGAAGCTCTTAATGTTTTATGCTGGTTTTATACACTTATTTAATTGTTCGCTTGCACTCGCACTCGCTATGTTACACCGACTATCGATAGTTGCTATATAATTAATATGCATTCCCATCGGCTTAAATGCTACACAAATCTGGCTTGGACATTAATTTCACATGTTTATATATTACTAGGGCCAATTTATTTAATTCGAGGACTCAATTAAATGCGCTGAAAACAAATGCTCAACAGTTCTCGGTGATTTTTCACATGTCTACAAATATTTAAATGGCAGTTTCAACTCTTATTTTGTTGTGGGGACATACATAGAGGTGGGGGGAGTGAGGGAAAAAATTTCCATAAAGTGGCAACAAAATGTTTGCATATTTTTTTTGTTGTTGTTTTTGTTGTTTGCTTTGCTTTTGTTCACTTAGGTGCTATGACTACAACGTCATTTAAAAAATTGAATTACAAATTATTCCCATACGCGTTTAGAATTAATTAGTTCAACAAATATACAATTACAGTTAGAATTACAGTTACAGTTAAGAGTTACATTTATAATTATAATAATCGTATTTGCATTAAGTTTAGCACATGGAGGACATTTATTGCTACATAATACATTTAAATAGTTTATGGTTTCCTCTTCGTTTATACATTTAATGCAGTTAAGCAATTGTAGTTGTTGGGAAGTGGGAAGTGGGAAGTGAGCTGTGAGCTGTGTCCTGTGACTACTGACATCCTGTTTACTGTCTAACACTCATATATCGTAATCGTAATACCTATACGCTACATGCTATATCCATTAATTGTAGGGCACATTTAAAGCTTTCAAAAAATCAGAACCTAACATACAAGTCGCGTCAAAGAAAAGTAAGAGTTCAAAGGTGATACTAGTTCGTATACGACGAAAGCAATGACTTACGGCTAGAGTCTCAACTTATATGCATAGTTTTGGTTCAACAAGCTTGCTTCCGTATCAACTAATATTATATCTCAAGGTTTAAACAATAGCCTAGGGTCAACTTTTGATTTTCTTCTTCGGGTTTTCTGCCTTTTTTCTTTGAGGAAAAACAAAGATTACAAACTTTATACAAAGCCACTAAGAACTACGACTGCTTTTGGGGAGAGAGTGTGTTGTGTGGTGTCTATGTGCTAAACTCTAAGTAACTCTCGTTGGCCGCCTCCGGATCGGGTTCGGGGGTTATGGGCGCGGACTTGGCCGGACCCGTCTCATACTAGACATACGCCTGCGCCCGTGTCCTGGGCTCCTTGCCCTGCAGCCGCTCCACGAAATTCCGCCAGCTGACCATCGTCTTGCTGGAGTACAGCCACACGCTGGACGTAACACCCACCAGCATGGAGCAGAGGTACTTGACCATGAAGATCTGAAAGATGGGTCGCGCCTCCGCCGATCCCGGCGCTCGGGCTGCCGGACAGGGTATGGAGAAGGGCTTACAGATGTCCCTATGCCACTGGATCATCCACTCGTCAAAGTTATAGTACTCGTAGAACAGACAGCCCAGCAATCCCACGGCGGGCAGAATGAACAAGCCGGAGAAGAAGCCAATCCTTAGCATCAGGCGCTCTAGCTTGTCTGTCCTCTTTCCGTCCGTCTTCATCACAGTCCGGATGCGGAAGAGTGAGATAAAGCCAGCCAGTAGGAAGAGAGCTCCGATCGAAAGGTATATGCAGAGCGGCAGGATGAGGAAGGCGCCCAGCGAGTGAGTGTCCAGTTGGCCCACAAAACAAACGCCTGACAGGATGTCACCTGGAAAGATAAGAGGGAGAAAGGATTTATTAAATTAGGTTTAATATATAAAGAATTTATTTTTAGTAAAGTTTAAAAGCCAATTTACTTCATTATATTAGTATATAATCAAAGCCAATTTATTTCTACATTTAAAATAAATGTTTACCCTCTGAAAAAAATCCTCAATTTACATAAAATCCTGATTGAATAATAAATATTTCCAGGCATCATCATTTGTTGAGCAAACACACACGTTTAAAACTTTCTTTTTAGCAAATTTCCAGAGGTGAACCTGTTGACCTTTCGAAACTCAAACATTGTTTAAATGTCAACAATTGCGTGGAATATACATTGAGAATAACTGTTGATTGCAGGGAGGAAAAAAATAAAACAGGGCGACACCGAATCGGGAGATAAACATTGTTTAATTTTACCATTTCATGTACCTCTTTCAGAGTAAATATTTACACAGCGATAGCCCCGAAACGGCAGCGTCGATAACCCACCGCCGCGGCGGCCCTCCTTCAGTTCAAAGTCAATGCGCCGCGCCGCCTGTTTAAATATTTTACAAGTTGGGGGGGGAGGAGGGGTCTTCACCCCTCCCTCTCCTATACCCTTCTAGTTCCCGCCGATCTGCCCGCTGCTCATTAACGTTATTTATAAACATGTTACAATATCCCAGCTCGCACCTGCCCCCGCCCTTTGATTTCTCATACCCCTACTGAATCCATCATTCGTTCGGCGTGCCATATTTCCGCTCATAAATTATCGATTAGCCCCTCATTGGATCTGGCTTATATATATTTTTTTCTCCTCCTTAGGTGACATGTTAATTTCGTTCTTTTTTTTTTGTGTTTGTTTCTGTGGAAACTTGTCGCGCTTTTCCAGGCTGTTGCCACAGGACAATTTGACATGCTTCAGTGAGTTGTAAATACTTTCAATTAATGCGCTTCATTTCACTTTTATTTGCGTTTTTTAGAGTGGAAAGTGGTCTGCATTTAGATTTTTTATGAGATTTTTTTTTATTAATTTTTAATTTTAAGTGCAATGATTTTTCAAGTTTTTTTTCTTTCTGAGAAACTAAATAATGATTTTCTAAGAATTTTCTGCATTTGAAAGATATTTTTTTTTTAATTTTTTATAGAAGAAATATCTTTAATTTTATATTATTATTATTTATTATATTCTACACATTCTAAACTAAGTAAAATTTTTTATATATTTACAATTTATTTATTATTTATTTATTTATTAATAAACTTTTGTAAATATTTCAATTCCAAGTCCCCATCTTCCTTTACTTATTCCATGCCTGAGAGTGCTTAACCCAACTGGCAGCATTATAGTGCAGTTTTTATGCTCGAAACTTGAACATAAATCCTTAACCCATCGATGGCCCGACATTTATAGCCATTGAATTCGCATTCCCAACGCCAGATGGCGCCTTTACAAATCGCCTGCCTTTGAAGTTATCTACGATTGGGGAGCCTGAAATATAACTTTATACCATAAAAGTCATGTCATGCTGACAACAAGCCAAGAGGCCCGGTTTAAAAGCTAAGCTAGAAGGAGATAGAGACAGAGGCAAATTAAGCGAGTTGAGAGCCAGGAAAATGCCGGTAAACGAATACAATAAATAACAGTGGGCAGTCAGCGGGCCAACTTCCTTCGAGAGAGGAGAATTCTCTTAGAAGAATTCCAACCAATTGAAAGTTTTAACCGAAAGAAAGAATAACCCGAAACGAGTTAAGCCCACGTTTATAATCACAATATAAATCACAATTCTGGGTCTGGAATCATATCCAGGGATATGGTATCTATCCAAGAAACCGATACGAAATGCCACCTGCCGTTGGCTTCTTTCTTTGCCAATCGCAGTTCCAGTTTCCCTTCCGATATGGATCTTAATTTATATATCTCAGCCTGAGAATGGTTAGCAGTCCGAATGGAAAGAAATCAAATGAAATGCACGAGGCAGGGAAACCGGACTTTCGGTCTCCGATCGAGTATTGATAAATGAAGAGCAGGGCCCAGGCACCAGAACCAGTTCTAGTCGTGTCCTTATTGCGAAAACTTGTACAGAGAGAAAATATTAAAAGAGAAATTGTGCTTAGGAATATTATTTAAATATTCTAAAAGGAGAAATAAATGTTTATATATAACTATAGCTGGTAGAAGAAATAGATATAAGACTGCAATGCAATAATGTAAAACGTGCCTTCAAATCAATTTTTTAACCCTTAATAACCTTTTCTAATTGCAACGAAGTTTTTTAAATATTAAAGCAGAAAATGTTTACAATATTTAATAATTTTTGGCTAAGGAAACCCTACCTTATCCTATTTATGACTTTTTGCTGTGTGTGCCACCTTAAAAACCAGTTTTATATACATTTTTTCACTTATTTCGCCTTCATTTTGGAAAACTGCAAGCGGCACAAGTTGCTGTGACAATTTCCGAGGCTCTGCAGTTGAGAGGCTGCCAGGAACCAGGAGATGCAAGATCCAGCAGCATCCCAGCAGCAGCAACATCCCAACAGCAACAGCAACAGCAACAGCAACAATGCATGTCAATTGTTTTGTATGGCAAGAGGAATGCATGTTGCACTGAGAGAAACGGGTTCTTTGAGGGACAGGGGGGCAGGGGATTGTGAGGTGACTTTTTCAGCTGTCAGTCAGTCATTCAGGGCTTCCCTTCTTCTCCTCCTCCTCCTCCTGCATCGCCTTATTCTTGGCTTGATGAAGTGCAGACAGCAGAATTCCATTTTTAGCCAATGCCACATTGCATTTGATTATGAGGCCGACGAAGCCGCATTTGCTGCCTTTGTTCTGGCCTGGGGTAATACCATTTGGGATCGGTTCAGGCCATTGTCCACTGGCAAAAGGTGTTAATCTGCTGGGCAAATACAGGAATTCAGGCACTGCATTGCTGGGGTAAATGAGACAAAGAGCAGTCTTTGTGTAGGTTGAGTTAACCCTTTAAGTCAAACAACTCACTAAATGCAAAGTTCAAATCCAAAAAAGAGACAAAACGAAAGCATTGTTTAAGAAAATTAAAGGGATAAGTATTAAAAACTATTTAATTCCTAGTAAATTAAAGAATTTTGAATCAATTTATAAGTTCTACAAATATTTAAAATAAGTTCTGGACATCTAAATTGTATATATTTTTAGCCCTCTGCTTTTTAGTGGGTTAAGCTGGCAGCTTAAAAAATGTGGAAATATTTTTCATCACAGAGTGACTTTCTGTCGCTTGCTTTTGTCACTTGGCTGACAATTCCCCACATTTTTTGTATTTGTTTTGGTTGGTTTATCTCGGAATTTGACAAATGTTGGAGCTGTTAAGCAAATATTAAAATAAAAAGAGACAAACAATAAATAAAAGGTGTAAAGTAAGCCCAATTAAAATAAAAGGTGACAGAATGTTTGATAAATTTATATAATAAAGTTAAAGAGAGAAGAGAGGGTGGTAATTAAGGCCAATAGGAATTCTCAGAACTTTTAGGTATTATTAAACATTTAGATTATTTATTTTTTACAATTATTGTATACTTTTTTATATTTAAAGTGAATAAAGTAGACCTTACTATGCTTCAATTTATTCAAAAGGAACCATTACACATTGTAGCCTCATTCTGTCCTCCTCTGTGCTCTTTCTGCTTTTTAGTTTCCGCCGTGAAGTCAATCTCATGTGACATTTCACCTGCTCGCCAGTTCCTGTCGACGTTAACCCTTCTGCTATCTGGTATCTGGGCTCCATATCTATGTAAAACTCTTGTACACATGCTGATGATGAAACTGTCAACTGTCATTTAAAATTTTAATCGCATGTTCCCTCCCAGTTCCTGTCCCTGTCCCTGTCCCTGTTTCCCCCTCACTGGCCAGTGATTATTGTCCCCAACGAGAGTTGAGTTCAAGATTTTTAATTACTCTGCTGGCACCACAGCCGCGCTGACACAAGAGTCCAACCCCGACAGTTGCTTATCGCGGAGCTTTATAAAAATAATACAGGGAGACAGAGCGGTTGTCAGTGGGTTTCTGTTCTGTGTGTGTTGTTTTTTTTTTTTTGCTTTCATTGCTTTTGCTCCGCTGCTCCATTTAGATAAATGACACATAAATTAAGCAATTTTCCTTTTATAATACCCGCTACTCAGTGGCCACTTTCGCGGGCATGTTGGAAAGCCTCAAAGGGGGGAAAACTCTCGGCTGGATGGTTTTACTCTCAAGTGTTTGCGATGTAAGTTTAATGTTCTATTTTATAATAAAAATAAATGTAAATTTTAGCTCATTTTGGATGGGTTTAATTATTCTAAATAAATTGGATTGATAAAATAAATATAACAACCTTGCAATTATTATAACACTTTTTTATGACTTAAGCAAATATACTTAAGACTTCCTTTTAATATCCTACACACTGCTTAGGATATTAAAAGGTCTAAATAATATTCTTTTATATTTACTTTAAGTTATTAATATTATAAAAACCTTTTATAGGGTATTGGCCACTTACAAATATTTTTTATTTGTCGTAACTACCGCTAAAAAGTTCGTTTTTCTCATTTCGCTTTCGCTTTTCCCTTTGCTCATGATGAAATAATTATAAAACAATTGTCAGACTGCTGGCATTGGCTCTCCTCCTTCCTTTTATAAATACATACATATATATATTTATATATAAAAGCAGTACCCTACCCCTTATAACCCTCCTAAACCCGAACTCGTTACGATCGTTCCTTTACTATTTGTTGTTCATTGTGAGCGTTGACCTATCCATGGAGAGTTCTGTGGGAGGGACACCAAGCTGGGGCACATCTGTTTTAGTAACGAGAATTCTATCTCAATAAAAGTTTATTTGCTCTCTTAATGCGTTTTTTTTTTCTATCATTTTATGGACAGCGCTTCTCAAGTGTTAGATAAACATTTTGACAACAGAGTCATAAAGTTGCCTTTGGCATGGCAAAGGGGAATCCAAGGGGTAGTTGGAGGCGGGTTCATTGTGTGTGGGGTTAAGGGAAAAGCTGTCTATTATGCAATTTGTAATTTAACCAGCACATTTAATTTGATAACTTTAATGGGGGAAATAAATTGTACAAGTGAAATTCGTGAGCAATGAATTAAATGTTTTTGGAGATCCAGGAAAAGGAAAAATCATTTATATAATTAAAAAAGACTCAACACTATGTTAATATAATTTTGTAAAATTAATTTACCAGTAAAATATATCCCAAAACTCAATTTAAAGCCTTAAACCTATTATTTTTCCTTCTGTTACTCCATTTTCTATCCTCCCACGTAATTCCCATTAAACTCAAATGTCTCAATTATTTTTTAAAGACCCATTTTAAACCTAAGAATAAACTTTTGCTAAAACTAAAGTTCAACAACCTGTTGCACAAGTGCTAAAAAATAAAAAGAAAAGATCAAAACACAGGCAGTGACTAAGGCACAGAAATAAAGGAAAAGAGTACAGAAATTAAACAGAAAAAGGAAAAAATAAAAAAAAAAACACTGCGACACGCGACATTAAAAACGTGGCAGGCAATAAAAATTGAGGTCAACAGCGACGGCGCAGCTAATGAATAACAAAGAAACGCGAACTCGGGACGGGAGTAAGTGGAACAAGGAGGAAAAGAGTTGCCGTGTCGCATAATTTCGCATTGAAAATGTCAACAGCAAAACGATGTTGTAGAAAAGCGAGGAAAAGCGGTGCAGAGCGGGAACGCGGGCCACCACTCTTATCAAGATGCGCAATTAAATATGGAAATGTGCAACGGAGACGCGAAACACACAACACACAAAATGGAATGAAATGCAGGGAAATTCAGAGTAAAAAGCAGCAGCAGAAACATAAAATCTGCACACGCGACAAGTGTCATTAGCAACCCACTACCCAAAACCCAAAAAAAAGGGGGGAAATGTTATTTTTTTGCAACAATTAAATGTCATTTTGGTGGGACATTTTATTTAGTAAAAGTTCATGAGGCAACCACAGATGCGGTGTAGTAAAAAAATATGGTGCCCTGGATTTTAACAGTTGAATTAAATTTATAGCTTCAAAAGATATTTAAAAATAAGTAGTAGAAATTATATTTCTTATTTTTAAAGCTCTCTCTAATATGTAAATGTAATTTTTAATTATATTCAGGCTTCATTGCCTATTTTTCATTAATTATTTTAATGGTTTAATAATGCTTCGGGCTAACATGGCGTATGATTTATTTTCTACCTCAAATATCAAGTATTCGTAATCAAATAATTATATAAAATTTAATAAAATTTAAATATTTACTTAATTTAATAGGAAACCTTTTTCTAAGTGTTTTTAAATATAATAAAGTTTTATATAAATGAAGTGTTGTTGTTGCTGTTTTGGTGTTTCACATTTATAGTTGCTGTAAATATTTGAAAATTAAACATGAAACAGAGGGGAAGATGTCTCCCCCACCTCCTTGATGTCTGTCCCCAAAATTTGTTCAGAATTTATATTACGTGTCGACATCGGTAACAACAACAACAACAACAACAATTAAGAGCAACTACAGCTGGTGGCAGCAACATTGGCCAAGGTTCAATTCGGTTCACACACTCAGACAAGGCAAACAATTTCAATTTGCATGTAGAGGAAGCCCCCAACACACACAAAACACACGCACACACAGATAGACACACTTGGTTGGAATTGAATGTCGAAAGTTCAAAGTTGTAAGCAAGTGTCTGAGGCAAGAGGACGAGGAATGTTAACTACAGTTGAGGCTCTTAAGAAATATTTAAATTTCTAAGTCTTGATTTAAAAATATTTTAAAAATTATATTAATACAATTAACTTGTATTTATTTCTATGAAAAATATAAAAATTTGCCATAGAAACTTAACTAAAATATTTAAATAAAAATAAGCATCAGTTTAGATATACTTCTCATAGATTCCCTCTTTGACTAAGCGAAATGTCGTGAAAATAATATCAAAACTATTTTAATAAACGTTATATACGAGTTTACTGTTAAATTTTTAACTAACAATAAACTTGTTCGCTGGCTTTTTCATCACAAACTTTTATGGCCAATAAATGATTATGATCTTTGCTTTTCGCAAATAAAAATATTAACAACCTACAATTATCAGTCATAAAATTACAATTTTCAAAGGCTAAAAAATGGCTTACCAAATTTAATTAAATTCGTGATAAATATTACTTAATATTAGCTTCACTGTTGGCGTGAAGTGTTCCGAAGGGGACCAAGTTCTGTGCTAGTTTGTGTGGCATGCAACATATGGAATGTTGTTGATTGTTGAATGAACATGTTTTGTTAGTTGAGCTGCAGAGGGTGCCGGGGAGGGAGGAGGCGGTGGGTTACTGAAGTGGGGGCAGAGACTTATAATTGCTCAGAGAATTGCTTTAGGCTCGGATTCCCTTCAATCTGCCATCGTTCATTCCTTCATCTTTTCTGCTCACAAAGAAAAAAGAGTACTTCACCTTTCGTTGTCCTCGCTTTTGCCATTCATCAAATTGCACTTAAGGCAACGAGGGAAAGAAAAAAACTCAGAAAACTCAGAGTTTCCCTTTTGTGTAAGGCACTCTTCCTATTCCTATTCCTATTTCTATTTCTATTCTATATTCTATACAACTCTTACTCCTCCAACTCAGCTTCAATGCCAAAAAGCCTGCATAAATTTCCTGCGACAGCGAACGAGTAATTTTAATGCAGAGAGAAAATAAATTAAAATAATAATAAATAGATTTAAAAATATGTTGGAACTATAATTTATAGATCACATTTAAAGTATTTTATATTGTAATAAATTTGTATTAATATTTGCAAGCCTAAAGACTTAAATATAATGATTATTGTACAAATAGTTCTGTGATTTATACAGAGAAATAAATTTAGCTGATAAGCATTTCAAAATATTAATAATGCATTATTTATATAATTTAATTAATTAATTTAATCCTTTAATATTTTCTGGACACCATGGCGTATGATTTATTTGAGTTCAGTGTCTCTCTCGCTCTGACAGCGCTTTTCAACGCTTGGAAAACACAAACACATGAGCACGCACATCGTTTCATTCGTTTTTTGTGTGTGTTTTTGCATTCTTTTACTCCGCTTTTCCCTTTTTCGACATATTAAAATGGAAACGAGCAAAAGAATGCCATATCAGAGGCAGGGACAGGGGCAGAAGAACGATGCTTAGACCGAGGAGGGAGATAGTTAACCGCAGGCAAGCGAGGAGTGAGCTTGGGGCATATGCTTGACACTAAGTGCGGCGCTCTCTGTCGGCGAGCACTCGCCATCTCATAATGCGCTGAAGGTGGCAAAGTAATTAGTGAGCAGCCGAGAGGAGCTCCGCAGGCCCTGCTCCTCGTCGTTGTCCCTCTCCAGCTGCAATTGTTGTCGTGGTCATGCAGTTAGTTTCATGATAGCAATGCCACACTGAGAAAAATTCAGGTTCTGTAGGTTCTTTTCGTTATAGTTTTCATATCAAACTGATTACTTTCAACATATTCTGTACTCGTATAATATTTCTTCCCCGGGCTTTTCGTCTCGTTTTAATTTTTCTGTATGTACATTTTCCCTGAGAGGTTAAGCACAGCTTTTCATTCCCTTTTCAGAGCTGCCGAGTGTCTCTTTTGGCACCCCTTTTCCAAGCCCCGTCGCACGTGCTGCGGAAATGAGTTTTGTGTATTTCACTTTCCATTTTCCGCGCTCCCTGCGCTTCTTGCTTGTCTACTCGCTGCTGCTGCTGCTGCTACCTGGGCAATAAAAAAGGATTAAAATTTATGAAATTGCTTCGGTTTTTGGTATTTGTGGCGGTCGGTCGAGAGAGAGAGAGAGAGAGAGGGGAGAAAATGGGGAAGAAATGGAATTGGAACGTGCTTGTGGGTTAACTTTGGGTTAAGCTCAAGATGTGTGATCCATAAATAAACGAATGGGTGTCCTTTGACATAAATCATGATATATGGTGAATTTTTTTATCGGAAGAAGCCGCAAAGGAAATTAATGGAAAATCTTTGCTCTATCTCTTTGCGAATAAAACTCAATTAAAATGCTTTAAAAAATGTGGGGAAAAAACTTGGTATTTCTATTTTCTAGATTTTAATTAATGGATTACAGTTGTATTAAAATAGTTAACCGGAAATATAGCTTTTCTCCTTTGAAATATAAATATCAAAATTTATAATTGGTACACTCTCGAGAAACCGGAAACGGAAACTGATACCAACATCTTGTATTTGCAGATTGTTCCCCGGAATAATTCCTAAGTATCCTTTTAATTCCTTTCCGCCCTTTCAAGCAAACATCAGATTTATTTTCCTGCTCCGCTTGGCATTTTAATTTTTATCCTTTCCTTTTCCAGGGGTAAGAAGGAACAGCAGCGGAAAATAAATCTCCTTGGTCGTTTTCTTATTACTGGCCCACGTTTGCGTGCGGTTCCTGCGGCTGACCCATAAAACCCTTTTCCACATCCTTAACCCTTCGCCTCCTCCGCCTTCTCCGCCCTCTCGTCGCGTGCTGAGCTTCAGCTCAATTATCCAGCGACACGACCACGCATAAAAAATCAGGCAGCGCAGAAAAAGGCAACAGAAAAATGTTCATTAGGGGAAATTCCATTTAACGAAATTGTTTTGGGTTCTCCGAGTTCTCCGCTGAAACACTTGACTTTCACTCACGTTGAGTGCTGAAAAATGCTAAATGTGAATTGTTAGGTGTCGTCTTGGAGATGAGAACGTAACGATTATGGCCCGGTTGAGGGAAGATAATGCCCAGGAAATTTATAATAAGTATAAAAGTAAAGGAGAAGTGTTATTTTTAGAGTTATTTGCATTGCAGATATGATAATAAAAATTAATTCTACTGTTTAGAAAGCAAATTTCTTCAAGAGGTAACTATATTATTTGTGGAAATGTTATTCTTATAGTTTCTGCTTACTAAGAACGTGTATATTTTTAGCTGGCACCTTTCTACGCTTTTCCAACTTAATCAGATTTTCGCCTAAATGAAACACCAAGGCCCAAGGCCAAAGATGGCCAAAGAACACATTCCTCCAGAGCCTGGCTCCCGTTTAGCCGCAACAGTCAACACCAGCGGTGTTGGTACCCACGAGGAACCTTCTAGGTAAGCAGTGCCTTCCGCATCCGCTTTTTGCCTCCCTCTTCCCCTTTTTTGTTACCACCCCCTCTCTGGGGAAACTGTTCCTGCTGCTGCTGCTGCTGCTGCTGTGAAACTTTTGCCAGAGTTTTCCCCCCAAGAGTTTTGCTTACATTGGCCGCCACATCCTGAGCCGGTCTTAGAACAAAGAGACCCCCCGAAAATTCCCGAGGTGCTGGAGAGAGAAAAGCGCAGCGCGGCACAGGCCCAAAGAAAAATATCAAGTATTATATAATATGTATTAACACAAGGCAAGGAGACGCATATGGAAAATAAATTAGAAAAGTTCCCGTTTGCCCTTCGCACTGACAAAAGTTTCTCCCATCTATACAAAATTTATTAATATTTTATCAGAACAAGAGGCCTTGTATACATTCAATTAAAAGTTGCTTCGGCAACATTTGTTTACCATTTAGTGTTCGAATGAGGCGGGAAATCAAAGTTTATGAAGGCGTCAGAGGCGTAAACACAAATAGAAATAAATTCAAATGATAACAAAATATCGTGGAAAGGTCATACAGCCCACAAAACCAATTTGTTTTCTACTTCCTGGCTAACCGGAAGGAATTCCTTCTTGTTTTGTGGCTCCTGCATTTGTAATGAGATTTCCTCGCAGTTGAAAGGAAAAAAAAGAAAAAGGTTTCGGGTATCAATTGAGGAAATACAAAATTTGTAAGGCCAAAAGGTCGGAACTCTGATTGATAGACAAACAAGTAAAGCTTTTCCGCTGTTGGCTTACTTTTTCTTCTCAAATTAAACAGGGGGAAGGTAAATTTTTGGGGGCTGGTGAGTTGGGTGGAAAATCTAAGAAAATAATGATTAATCTAATGAGGCTTTGATGGGCTTTGGCTACGTATTTTAAAATAAATGAGCTGGCGAAAATGTTCATTTATTAATGGTTTTTAATGCTTTTTAAATGCTCTTCAAAAACTTGAGTTTTATTTTGAAAACTTGCTCTTAACTTATCAAATAAATAACAAAAAACAAGCCTCATTTAAAAGTTTTATTAGCCGCGTACAAAGTTTTATTGCTCGCTTTCAATTATTTGGTTATCAAGCCACTTTTTCCCCAACTTATTCCCTTCGTCCCTGCTAGCCTTTGAGTATTAAAGGATGCATCTCACAAATTATTAAGAAACATTCTAACAAACTGCAGACAAAGTTGGGAACAAAAGGCAACCCGCTTAATTATACACACCATTAATAACTAAAACCAATTTGTATGCGCAGAAGGGATGCTCTGAGGAGGTTGCAGCAGGACCTACAAGTGCAATTTACACACACACACCCAGTCACCCACACACATGTGCATGTTGTGTGTCAGGATCCATAAATCAACGCACAAAGGGAACAATAACAAGAAGAAGAAGCACCCAAACAGGACTAAAAGGGAATGCAATTTGTACTGAAAGACTTCCCATGGATCCTCGAAATGAATGAAAGCGGCAAGAAAAAGGATGCCATAAATTACAGGCAGAAAAAATATTGTATTTTAAAAGCTAATTCACTTTATAATATTTTCTATTTTACAGAAATATATTTACTACAAAATGAAATAGATTTTCAAAGGCAAAACTCCATTTTTCATAGTTTTTTCCCCAGTGTCTTAGTTAGCCGCAGCAGCAGCAGCATCAGCAAGCACAATAACTCCGAAAACAACAATAGTCAGCGAAGTTAAAGGGAAAACCCCAGCAGCCAGTAACCAAGGAAAACCCCGTGTTGCAAATAAGCAATATTGATGAGTGGAAGGCCCGCCCCGAGGGCGCCAAGACAATGCCAAGGCGATTGTGGCTCCTGGAGGAAGGAAATCGGGACGAAACCAAGGGGAAAAACGGATGAAAGCCAAACAAAAGTCTGGCCAAAAAAGGCAACAAAATGCAAAATGTGCAACTAACGAGTAACTGCCACAAAGGCAGACACACAAACTTACACTTACACTGAAACAAAGGTAAACAAAGTTCTTATGAAAGCGGTTCTTGTGGAGCGGGAAAATTTCCATTCCCCCATTTTCTAAGCAGCTTTTGTCGTAACTATAAACCGCTCTTCGAGGGGGGAGGGGGAAAAGTTTCGCCACCCACAGCCTCCAAAAAAATTTTCTTGTTAGTTTAGGTTTTCCTGTTTCTCTCCAATTTTATAGTATTTTTCGGGTCTTCCGCTTCTTGTTTCACATTGCGGCATCATTATAGGGTAGCAGTCCGAAAATGGACACAACGGGAGCTGGGCTAAAATAGAGGAAAAATCTACGAATCTAGAGTCGGCAGCTGAGCTCATTAAGTTCAAGTGAACCAAGGCTTAGAGCCCCTCTCCTCTCTCTCTCTCTCTCTCTCCTGGCGCTGAGGATTTCCTTTTCGCCTTCACGCTTTTGTGAGTTGTTCCTGTGTAACGTGTAATTAACATCTGAAGTGTTTGTTGTTCTGCTTTGTCTGAAAAGGGGGGGAAAAGCGGAAAAGCGTTGGGGGGGCACCGAGAGGAAATTGTTGCCATTTGAAGGAGTTTTTGAGAGCCAGCGGAGGAGACGGTTTTCCTTTGACTGCCTTTCAAGGGGTTCGCTGCGTGTTTGCAGTTTGCCACTTCAGCTGAGAAATTGTAGTTTATGAAACTAAAACTCAAACATAAAGGCTTTAAAATAATATTTGTGTAAGCTGGAAAAATGATGTTATTAAAGTATAAATTGTAAAAAAAAATATGACTTAAGCCCCTTAACTATTCTTTCCTTTTCTTCTTCTCTCAACTCAATATTAGCTCTTGTTCAAGCTGCATTTATTTCACTTCGACCTCTTCAATGGACTATCAAAACGCACTTAACACAATTGCCAGACACAAAAGTTCAAAGCTGTAAAACTAACTGAGGAACTTAGTAGTGCTTCTCCCATTTACATTTTCAACTTTTCAACCCGCTTTTCCCCCGCACTAACCATTACCAACAGGTGGCCTTTCCCTCTACCATTTCGTCGATAGTTTTGACACAAAAGTTTTTGGCTCATTTGCGTAAAAGTTAATAAGGGAGAGAGGTTGAGACAGAGCAGGGGGAGAAAAGTCAGAATTGAAAGACCCTTGTAAGCTGTTCGAAGATGAGGTGCTAGTTGCTGTCTTAATTATGAGGCTACACGGAAAATTATCATCAGAAATGATAGTTAAAGGAAGCATAGTCAAAGCCTTTAAATTTTGTAAATAAAATATATATAAAATCATACTTTAAGGCATATTTTTGAAATGATTTTGAAAGATTAGGAATTTATTTCACATCCCTGAATATGATAAATATTTTCACATATTATAGGAGCATTTTTAATATGGTTTTAAGTCTCCAGAAATTGTTTGGATCCTCAATATAATAAATATATGATTATATATAAATCCTTTAAGAATTTTTAAACTATAAACTATAATTTGTAATCAATTAATAATTGCTTCAATAGTTTTCCTCTGTGTGTGCCCCTTCACTGACTTGATTATGCAATTTGTCTCGCTGTCAAAGCCGCCTTCAGCCCGCATTGATGAGACCCAGAGATATTCGCTATCTGTGTCCTTCTTCATCCTCTTCGCCTCCTGCCTTGCATCCTCTTGTGTCTGTATTTGTCCCCACGATTGGCAAATGATTAATAATCGAAATGTCAACGCTGTCCCTCCGTTTGTCTGTCAGGTATAAAGTCACTTGACAGTTTAATCAATTTGTGTGTGCCTCGACTTTTCCAACTGAAATCTCCATGCGGGCAGAAAATTAACTCAAGTGGCTGCAAGAAGGTGGGTTGACTGGCGGCCGGAAAAGCCGTATAAATAGAAAATGTATATAAAATGTTGACCGAACAAACAGTTTTGAAAAGTTTACCCGGCAAACAACACAGAAATTGTCGGGCCATTGTTAGTTTGGCAAGATGAGCAAATCGCACAAAGGCATTCGACATAAGGCTAAGAGCATAAACAGCTGTGCCGGGTCTGGGTCGAGCCTGAAGATATATACATACATATATATATCCCCACATAAGTTGGAGTCCCCCCCCCCTGCCAAGGAAACCCCTCTATTAGCTTTGTTTTCTCAACAAACAAATGAAGAATGACGGCGGGTGGCAAGGAAAATAAACAAAAATTATGACAAACTGAAAGCGAAGCGGAAGAAAGAGGGAAAAAAGCATAAAAATGCTTAAGAAAAATAGCAAACCGCAGTTGAAAGGCCCCATATATCTATGTATTTGCCAGGGCAGAGAAAGAAAATAAAGATAGTATTTATTAAGAGCACTTGGAGGTCCTATTTAAAGTAATTTATAAAATGAAGAACCTCTTACAAAACCATTTTTTGTATGTCAAGCGTAGGAAAGGTTTAAAAATGTATCAAAATTATTTAAACATATATTTAAAAATATTCTATGCTATAAAATAAACCCCAAAACATATATAGTTTTCTCTTTGTGTATTGGATTGTAGTTGTAGGTGGCTAGCTACTAATAAACAGGCCTGAATCTGTAGAGTAGGGGGACTGTGAAGCCAGAGAGGGGATCAGAGTCAGCCCTCTGCATGCATTAGACATAAAAATTCCAAGGCATAAAGCCAACTAACATGTAACCAGGTTAAGACGGCGGGTGCCAAGGGAATCCAAGCTTTAAACACATAAATATGGGGACTTAATGTCTGCCGGGGGGACTGGCAATTTAATAAGGGGGAAATCGGGGGAGTTATACGAAGCGTTGGCGTCTGAGCCAACCTAAAGCTTATGATTTTATGCTCATGGAATTAAATGCAATTTACGGACAGTTGAACAAACGTGCGAAACTGTCATAACAAGCTGAGAAAAGGCAATAAAAAAATCATGTTTGGCGTTTTGTAGAATAAATGTAACAGGGAGTGCAAGAATTTTTAATATTTATAAAAAATATTTAATAATTAATTACTTATTTTGCTCTAAGGAATATTCTTTGAGATTTTTCTAGATTAGTAGATATTTTGTTAAATCTAAAAATATGAGGGATTATTTAGCCTTAATCCCCAAATATTTCCCCTTCTCAAAATTAAATAATTTATGAAATGAAATGCATAGTTTCAGCTTAAGCTTAAGCTTAAAATGTTACCAAAGTTGCCGAGAGCAAAAAACCTGTCAAACTTTTCACCAAACTATTATTTATACCTGACGTGCCGCAATGTTGCATTTAGCTGTCATGGACAGCTCTCCTGTCCAGGTAACGCACTCGGAATGGTCGGTTCCTGTCCGGAAAACTCCTCTGCTGTCCTCCCTTTCTCCTCCTCCTCCTCCTCCTCTCACAGGCAACAAATTTTCCCTGGCCCTGCCTGTTCTACACACTGTTATACATCGCCCATCAGCGTCCAGTGCAGCTGCTACTTGAGTCTCCCACCTCCCAACTCCTGTGAATGCCTGTCCTAGGTTTCTCTCATCTTACTGCCTCCCGATGACGTTGTCCTTGCATGCAAATTTCTTGGACTGCCGGTGTGTGTTCCCACTGTGTGTTCCTCACTTGTAGCCCCTTCCACCAATCAAGACCTAATGCCCATCTATGGCAGAAGTTATGACCCTTACCTGACTGCCGACGGCAAGCACACATTTATGGGTGTGGACAATCGGGGGAGAAATAATAGTAGAGGATATTTAAGGAGATTTTTAAGGGGGTTTTATATTATAATTTACCAAAATTAAAGTCATGAAAACTTTGAATTTTCCTGTCAAAAAACCGTTGCCTATTTTTTGGGGCTGCCTACAATCCTTATTCGAGAAGATTGTTGACTATTGTCTTTAATTTAAGCTCCTATATTTTAAGACTACTTAAAATAATAATAATTTAATTCTACATTGTATCAGATATTTTTTATATATTTTTTATATATTTTTTGGAGTCCCTACTATTTTTCCCTCTGCTGTTTGCTTGCATTTACAGGGACTTCTTTGCATTCGAGAGAGACGCCCCCTCATCAATGGCTCTAACTCACCGAAAAATGTTACGTTTTGGCAGGCGGAAGCTGCCTGTTTTTGGGATGCTGGGAAAAGGGGGTCCGGCCCCGAGTCAGGCATACATGTAAAATGGCCAGCCCTGACTAAACATTCACATCAGACTCCGAGTCTCGCAGACACATATGGCCGAACCAGCAGAAGCACACAAAAAACAGAGAAAAACCAGACAATAGATACGACAGTGGGGGTTCCTGGGGGGGAGTATAGCTCAGGGAACAGCCGTTGACCATTGCCTGACATTTGAGCCATGTTGTCAACGTTCGTTCGCTTGTTTGCCGTTGTTGCCTGCATCCATTATGGCTGTTTGCTGCTATCCCCTTCCCCGAAACCCCTTTGTTGTTGATTCGCATTTTGCCAGTTTTGTCTCGTTTCATTGGAAATTTTGTCTGGGGTCTTGTTTGATGTTGCTGCCATATCTCTTTCCCTGCTTCCCCGAAATAGTACCTCTTCATCTTGGCCACAATTTAGCATATGCTCGACTCACTTAGTGACTTGTAATGAGCTCTGGTGCTACTCCTCCAGCTCCTGCTCATAATTCAGCGTTTTGCTAAGGAGAAGTACATCAAATGTGTACAAAAATAGCCACAGCTGGCTGGTTTGCTTTATCTTTCCACAAAATTAGTTACAGACGACAACGACGACCACGACGACATCACATCGTCCACTTCAAATGTTGTCTGTCATCTTCAAACAGCTGTCACTTGTCCCGCTTCCAGCTTCCAGCTCCCGGCTTCCTCCCTGTCCCTGTCCGATTGCTGCTCTATATGGTTATGGCCTAATAGCCAACCTAATAAGAGACCCAAACACACACTGGCCCTGGCCATGTTTTGGCCATTTCCCATGTGCCTCATTGGCAAATTATCAACTTGACCACACACACAAAAGCGGAGAAAGGAGGACTCCCTTCTTTTTATTATTCTGCGGATGACAACCATGTCGAATTGATGGAACGGAAATGAACCACTAGATTGCTTAGTGCCCCCTCTCAGTGCTCTTTAATTTTTTAATTAATTGCTTGTCACGTTTGTCCAGCAAAAAAAGAAATGGAGCGAAAAATGAAATGGAACGCGAAAATCACTGAGAGAAAAGTAACGAGAAAGTAAAGCTCAAATATACTAAGTCTTTACAAGAGGAAGAATTATTAAATCATGTAAAAAATATAATAAATAAAATATACAACAGCCTCTTAGATTTTTATGTTTTAAACCAAACTCTTTAATATAAATCCACAACTTTTACTGACTGTTTAAACTCACTTCTGTTGTGTCTGGCGTCGGGAAAATAATTGTTGCCTCATCGCTGCACGTTGCTTAAAATAATAGTAATAAGTGGCGGTTAGTCTGCGGTTTTCCCCTCCTCTTCCTCTCCTCCCCTTTCCCATCCACCGAATGGAAACCCATAAAAAGTGGCCCCGGCCAGACGACACTTTTGTTCGTGAAGGCGGGGAAAAAAAAAGGGAAAAACCAAAGGCAGAGATATCCCATGACAATGGCAGGAGACTTGCTGGCAAGGAAGCCACTGCAGTGGCAATAATTGTCATCATCATCATCTCCAGCCTCCATCTTCTGGTCAGTGGCAAGTGGGCGGCTCTCGCTCGGCCTCCTCCTTTTCAGATTCAACTGCAAGACCGAGCCAAGTCCAAGTCCAGAGACGACAATCAAAGTCCACGACAGAACCGCAGAAAAGAAAAGAAAAGCAAAGTAAACTGAAAGCAAGTTAACCAGCGACATTTTTGAGATGCCGCTGCAAAGGCAAAAGGCCCAAGAACAAGCAACTAAATGGCAAATCGCCTGGACTTGGTGGAAAAAAAAAAATATAAAACAGCAGAGAGGCGCAAGAAAAATGACCAAACATGGGTAAAAGTGCTGGCCAGGGGCTGCGGCATTGGCATTGGGGGCTTTGTGTTCGTGTTAAGTGGAATGCGATTGACAATAGTTGTAAAACAACTTGAATAACTTTAGAAGATATATAGAACTAGCTTTAAAAAGAAAACTGAATCTGGATTAATCTACAGACTTGTGATTCTCTAATGATTTCATTTCCTTTGAATTTGCATGAATTTTTCGCTTGTTTTCTTAAGGAAACCTTAAGCTAGCTCTGAAAACTCTTAAATTTAATAAGACTTCTTTCCACAAGTATTAATTTGTTATCTCTCATAATAAGCCCCTTGACGGGAACACCTTTCGTGCGTGACTACGCCCTTGTTTCAGCTCCCGGGACTGGACTGCGCCCACAGTTTTCCCTGCCAGCCAGTCCTCGGCGGTGTGTTGTGGGCAATCAAAGCAATTGCACAGATCCCCAACTCCAGTCTCCAGTCTCCAGTCTCCAGTCACAATCCCAGTTTTAGTCCCAGAGCCCCATCCGAATCCCAATCCCAACCCAAACCCGATCCCAATTGCAAGTGTCGCTGGACTATGGCGAACTGAGGCGATGAGATGACAACGGGGCGATGCTGAAGGAGCTCAAGATGGATGCCCGGGAGGTGGCGGAAGGCAAAAATAATGAGCTGTGTAACCCTTTTGGTCCAGTCAAAGAAAGACGGGGAAAAGAGGGACCAGAAGCCAAACGGCGGCAAAAGGAAAATTAATTAAGGCAAGGGGCCGAGCGATTGAGGCGTCGCACTCGTTGTCCATACATACAGGGGAAAAAATGACTTGTGAGTTAAGGAAGTTGGCTTATAATAAAAATCTGTGTGTAGTATACAGAAAATATAAGTATTTTAACACCTTTAAAAGCTAATAAGCAGTGCTTCGTTTCCATTATAATTGAAATGATAAGGATATCTTCCTTCAAAATTATGTGAAACTTATTTTCCAAAGGTATTAAAATTTTTCCTGTCTGCATCTCAAACTGGTAGTCCCAGTCGAAGAAGAACTCCAACTTTGATGGCGTTGTCGGGTGGGCTGTTTGATTTCTGCACGACCTTCGTTCGAGGCTATCGCGAAACTCACATCTCTGGCTCCTTCAATCTCGGTCCTAATAAATCTTCGGCTCAATCTCGTGCCACGCCTCAATCCCCCTGCCTTCCCTCCGATGGCAACCTGCTCCTTTTAGTGGCTTCTGTTCTACTCTAATTTTTATGCATGACAAGGCCCACAGAAAGTCTTTTGACCAAAATGTTCGGCCCACTTCAGCGCCCATATCCTTGGCCATCATCATCATCATCACCATCCATCCGGACGCCAGTTGTCCGGGTTTTTGTTGAATTTTTCATGCGTTACTCTTTAGCCGACCGCCCCCTTTTGGGGCGGCAAAGTTTTCATTAAAATTTGATTAAAAATAAATTATTGGTTATTAAAAATGATAAGTTTTGGCCAGATTGATGTTGTACGGAGAGGAAGGGAGGAGGAGGAGGAAAATCGGTATAGAGGAAATCCTGCTCCTTTCAAAAATTCAGACAGAAGCAATAATGAAACTGTTAATGTGCTTGCAAAATTAATGAAGCTCTACGGAAGCTGGCAGCAAATTGAGCGAGATAAGCGAGGGGCGTTTGATGTCATCTGGGGGGCACAGAGGGGCTGAATCGGGGTCACCTCTGGGGTCAGGCTTTGTTGGTAATTCCGCAGGACTCCAAGGGAGATAATTGAAAATTATTTCAGCCTTAATGTTGTCTACATTTATTATGCATGCCCTTAAAGTTTGCTACAAATAAGCAATTTCTTGTACTTAGAAAACTTTGTACATTCCGAAATCAAGCAGGAAAGTTAAATATTTAATAGAAGAATATAGCCTCAAACTCATCTTGGTGACACTACACCAAGTACAGTTAATCAGCCAGCTTTTCCCGTTGTCAGGTGGGCCAGTTACCTTTTTGACAGGCCGACAGGTGGAGTAAAACGAGCGCATAGCAGCCATGACCACCTCGCCGTCTTGGCCCTGTCAGAAGCGAAAAACTCAAAAGCCAGCGCCGAATTGCACATGAAATGGCCGCGTCAAAATGTCGCTCAAAAAAATTGAAAGAAAATGGGGAAAATGGCTGGGAGAGAAAAGGGGAATATCTCCCGTTTAAGTTTAGGCGAAAGAGTGAGAAGGACTTGTGATGGACAACTGCAGATGCAGATGAAAAGATTGAAATAGTGCAAATGCAGATACAAACACTGAACGAAAAGGAGTTACATTAAAAAAGCCTTTTAGGAAATATTTCTTAGAGTCTTCTTAGTCATTTAAATAAAGATGGTTTTATTATTAAATAGAACATCTCCATTTTCAGAGGAATCTTTCTGAAGCCTCATAAAATAATATAAACATAGACAATTAAGTAATACTTTTTATGGCATAACTAGCAGAATTTCTTCATTAAGAAGCTAAACCTTTTTATTTGTATTTATCTTTAGAAATGAAGCTTAAGCATTTTATTTTATTGCTTAATTAACTTTATTTAATAATTATTTCCTCAGTGCTCAGAGGCTAAACAAGTGTACTATCAAGCCAAGCAATTTTTCAGCCAAAACCGTAAAAGAAAATCAAAGAAAATAAGGAAAACGCACAGCGTTGTACAACGATTTGTTATCTCGGCATTTGTATCTAAACGTTGCAGTTAACGGTACTCAGACACTCTGGCGAAGCCACGCACCGGCTCCAAGTTGTTAGCAAGTGTTTGCCAAAAAAACATATTGAAGAAAAATTAAGAAAAAAGAAAAGAAAACCCCTGCCAAAAAGGCACATATTTCTTTCAGCTGCAGTGAAAAATTGTATCTAAATTTGTAAATCAGCATCCGACAGATGACTTCCCTAACCGGATCTTGTATATATATATATGGATAAGCTATATAGCAACTTCCATATCGAACCCTACACATGTCCAACATGCACACATGGCGGCGCGAAAGGGCCCTCGACTCTCTCACATCTGGCCATTAAAAATGATTTATATGCAGGCAGTGCAAAAAAAGATACGTATGCATAAATATATATATATATAAATGTATATATTTATAACCAGTATTCATAAGCCGACTTTAGTTTGAGCCGCTGCTGCTGCTGCTGCTGGCTTTATTGATGTTAATTTATGTATGTTTAACTTGGCTTTCTTGCCACGCATGTCTCTCTCTCTCGAGCTCTCGGAGCTGCAAAGTTGATTTACAGCTGCAGTCAGCTTGGGCTGGGTTAGGATTGGCTTCGGATTGGGGTTGGGTGGGGTTAGTCCCAGACTCTGGAGTCACTATAGTGCCGTCTAGGTGGGTAGTCGCTTAATTGGTCGCCACCTAGCCACATGTTGCGCCATGTGTGTCGCTGAGTTTCGATTTCAGCTTTGGCCCGGTAATGCGAAACGCACTTTCAAAATCGTTGGAAACAAAAATAAAACATTAAACAAATGCGACACAAAAAAATGTATGATTTATTTGAATGGGCGTCTTAATGGACGGACGAACGGGTCATAAATGGCCTATTGATAAAGTTGCGTGAATTATTTTCCATAATTTAGTTGAACAAAAACTTCAATTGTTAATGGCTTTTAACTTGGACAATAATGTTTCTACGTTTATATTTGCTCTAATCAATTTATATATACAATTTTAATGATGTTTTTGGTTAAAAGTAAGGGAAAAGCTATACATTCTATTGATAATTTTGTATCTAAATAAAACCTGATACTAAAATTTACTTTATCTCATTTTTTAGATATAGAAAGATTATTTCTTTTACATAAAGTTAATCTGTACAAGATATAATTTTTTAACAAAGAATATTAAATATATGCATATAAACTGGATAATTTATATTCCCAATTAAATCGTGTCTAGTTTCTTCACCTCAAAAAGGTATAATAAAAAAGAGATCAAGCTTAAATCTTACGTCACCTTAAAATAAGTAAATAATATCCCTCTCCAAACCCAACATAAATAAAATTCGAATTCGGTAAGCGATCTCTCCACCATCGGGGCAATTTATGTGTGTCCGAAACCATTCCAAAATATGACTAATGGAGCGCCAAGATCTTTTCAGATCGCCTCGGATCACCGAATGCAGCTCACACAGATATATATTTCCTATACTCGGATAATTTCTGTGGTGCCAGTGTTTATCTTTTATGTAAATTTATGAACCAGTCTCGAAGCGGCCACTCAAAAAAGTTGACTGGCAATAATTATGATTTCTTCAAGTGAGCACAAAAAACATATAGGAGTGTATATAGTGCTGCGTGCTCTTTTTTTTATTATTTTTGGTAGATATATATATTTTACACAAGTCATGGCAAGATGTCTATTGACAGCCAGCCCAGCCACACGGAGACACTTGACGGGCAGCTCGAGTGGCTTTTTGAGAAACCAGTCTCGAGTCTCGAGTGCGTTAGAATACCAGCTCGAGTGGGCAGTGAAGGAGCCCGGATAGGGGGCCGAGGGGGGGTTTGGATTCTCTGGCTAGCAGGGATTTAGCCAGGGATCAGGAGCAGTGGAGCTTGGAAGCGAAGCGGTTGGGTGCGTGGACATTGAGAGAGCGAGAGATTCCCATTGGAAGCAAGCGCCGTACTTCAGATGCCGGCAGTCTGCAAATGGAATTGAGACCCAAACCGAGACCGAGATTGAGCTTGTCCCAGAAGACGATGATGGGGGATACACTTAAGAGAAATATGTGTGAATATGAATATGTTAATGGAGTTCTATATAAGAATATTTTAAGAGAATTGTTTGGTACTCAACAACATTGAATAAAGATGATAAAACTGTTTAATGTTCTTCAGACATAATATTTGAAGATCTTCATAATATTTGAAGATTCCCAAAGAATATCCATAAATTTTCCTTCCCTAAATTATTTCCTGACATTATTTTCCTCAGTGCTTTCCTCATTTAACCGGTTTCCCTTACAAGAAGGCTCCTTCTAGCTCCTTTAATGTCTATGATTAAATTTATATAGTTATAGTGGCAGGGCCAGCGGCTATTCAGCAGAATCAAAGTAAAATTAACTTTATGGCATAATTGCAGAGGGAGCTGACACAGAGGCCAGATATTAGAGCTTCTGCAGGCCCAATTGCATTTTAAACTAATTCATAAATTTGAAAGCTGGCCAAGAGCTGCTGGCCGAGGCTAATTGCCTCCATTTGTGGTCCCCATGTGCCGGGCAATGTCAAGTGAGTGCCGGCTAAGAGGGATTCGAGTGCAAATCGATGTTGGCAATTTAACCAGTAAATATATATAAATATTTAGTGCTCTCTGGCCTGCCTGTGTTTCTGTGTTTGTGTGTTTATTGTGTCTAATTATGGCAAATTAGCCAGAGTAGTGCCATAAATCAATGCAAAGTCTCTGGGGAATGAGACAGCGAGCACTTAGGGTCAATCAATGGTGGAATTTACATACCTGGAATGAGAAGAAAATAGCGGAAAGGTGGATTAGAAAATGTACGAATGTCAATTCATATTAATTATCAGAGATTTGAGTAGGTAGATATCAATATTTCCTTGAAGTTTATTTAATTTTAAAGCTTTTCTTTGCTTTGATTATTAACCTCTTAATTAAATGCTGTTTTTTCACATGTGAAATGTATTTTCTCAACTTAAACTTTGACTTTTAAACACTTTAAGCTCTTTTTTGTATTTATTCACTTATCGATTTATTTGCCGCACAACTTGTTCTTCCATGAAGCTCTTCTCCCCTGCAATTCCTGCAACACAATGAACCCAGAGGGGGTTAAAAAACAACACAGCTTCTGAGGAAACACGGACGGAAAATGCAGCGAGCCAAATTTGCTTGACATTTACAACAACTGCTGGCCAAGAGCTGAGGCATTTACTGCCTGATGTTGGGGTTGCTCTCTGCCATTTTAAGTGTTTATAGGTATTTATTTTTATTGTTTTTTATGCTTAACGATTTTTTAAGTGGAACGTAAGGCAGCAGCCAGTACGCGACTTGTATGCAAAATGCTACCAGCAACCAACATTGTTTTGTTTTCTTTTTTTTTTTGTTTTTTGTTTGTGGCTCTTCTTGGTCGAGTTAACAAGAAGGCGGCATAGTTAATGTCGGAGCCAGAGTCAGGGGGCAATTTAAATGACCAAAACCAGAACCCATTTCATCCAAGCCAGAACCCAAGCCTCAACCAAAACCGAAAAGAATACGGCTTGCATTCCTTCAGAGGGGCAGATTTATGTGTCCTTTGTTCTGGCGATTACAATGCTCTTGCGAGGCCGCAAACAAAATTTTCCCTTTCAATCGGCCGACCAGCATCTCCGGCCATATTTCAATTAATTCGTGGAAAATGCGCTCACAATGAAAATATCATTAATGGTGGCAAGAAGGAGGCTTTTGTCAGGAATGGAAAATTAATGAGCATCGATCTCTGGTCTGGCTTATAAAAATAAACAGGATTTTAAACGAAAGTGTTAAGGCATGAATTGACAATAACAAATAAGGTTACACTGTAGTGAAAAATTAAGCGAGGAAATATTAAATTAAATAATATAAAAAGAAAAGCATAATTTCCATTTATTTATTTGTTCTGTATTTTTCTTTCTCTTATTTATTTGAATTTTTAAACAGGGTATTATACATTTTCCTACAGTCACCGTGATGTCTGTGCACTTTTTCCCTTTCATTAAACACTTTCAGTTCGATGTCATTGTTTCAGTCTTTAACTTGCACATAAAATCTCCTCCTCTTGAACCCTCACCCAGCCATTTTAATTAGTTGACGCATTTTCGCTTTTTATTATTTCATGATTCATCTTAATTTATGAGCGCGAACGAAAGAGCAACTGAAAAGAATTGTAAATTATGCAAGTAAAGTTGCCAGCCAGCCAGGTGAAGCCCTCCACGACTTAACATTTTTTTAACTTCCCCTCCAGAGAAGTGGCAAAAAAGTGACACAAAAAGTAAAATAAAAAAAGAAAAACAAGAACGTTAACGTGAAAAGAAAATTATTTAATTATGTGTATAAAGTTTCACTTGTCATCCTGTCAGAGGAGTCGTGCCGTAATTTGACATTCGAAATTAATTATAACCAAAAAAAAGACAGAGAGCGAGGTGGAAAATCTGTTCTTGAGGTTAAAGTTTGGCAAATTTTCCGGGCCATAAGGAAAATTGCACGAAATTAAATTCTCCATTAAACGAAGCTGATAATCTGCAGGCAAAGACGAGGGTCGACATTTCACTGGCTCCCACTGATGATGACCCCTTGTTAACGCACTAATCTAGCAGATTTTTATTTCATTTCCCTTTCGCTTTGGCATATTTTCAGAAAAGCTTAAGCGGCAGCTGGGACAAAAATATATCCCATGTCAACATTAATTAGGGTCCAGCATAATTCCCATCTAATGCTCAGGGCATTATTGTCCAGGGTCCCAGATAAACATATGACTCTGAAGCAGGACAATTAAGAGGTTAAGTATGCGAAATATTTTTAGGATAAGTGGAAGGGGTTCTTCTTTTCCATATTCTACATTCTGTCGAATTGGTTAATTATCTTTTGAATTTAATAACAAACAACAACATTATTAAAACAAATTCTTTGCTATAATTTTTCAAATAGAAACTTTTATCTCTAAGACTTAGGCAAATTTTCAGCCAAGTCCTCGCCAAAGTAAACATCTTAATAATAATAATGGAAAGACCATTTCTGGCTCATTCCACATCTGCTTCGCAGCATTTATTCCCCTCATTCTTCCACTGCCATTCATAATTTAAGCCGATTTAAAAACTGGGCGCCAGTTAAGTCGACCGTGGGCATATATATATATATATACATCTATATAGACGACACTGAGTGGGCGTGGCATTGACTTGCATCACAGTTCCCAAACACAATAGAAAGCAGATAAAGCGCTTTAGATGCGACAGCTTTTTGGCCCAGCTGGACATATATAACCTAGACACTGAGGGAAATTATGGAACAACTTGTTAAATTATTATCAATATTTTGTGGACTATAAATTAATAAATTAATTATTTTAATAATTGAAGTCCTCCTAACAAATGTATAAGTTAAGAAGCTGTCTCTTTATAGTCCACAAAAAAAAACTTAAGTGCCCTGAAATATAAAATATCATTAATAATTTAATAATAAATTTATACTTTTTTTAAAATAAATATCTAATAATTAAATTAAAATAAATATATAATAATAAATATCTTCCAGCTCAATTTTCCTTATTAACCCACACTTTTCCCTTGTGTAATAACCCCGAAGAAGTGTCAACTGATGTGGGAGAAATTTCATCCGATTATTACATTTGAATGAGTTGTTTGACATTATAGAAAAATCTCCTACTTCTCCTACTTGGTTTTTATTTTTCAACTCAAAAAAATAAACGTTAGAAAGAAACGTGATTAGGCCAGAGAGAAGGAAGTTGGAGAAGCTGTGCCTTCGAGTGCCTTTTCCCATTCCCAGATGTTCCCGTTCCCATGGCGGGGAGATATAGGTTTTTGTTCACACATCGTGGCGGAGATCGGCGGCAAGATGGGAGCTGAGAGGCTAAGTAACCATAAATAATGCCAAGAGCAACAATCGAAGCCAAAGGAAGAGCAGGCAGCTGGAGGAACTAGCCCAGACAATGGCAAAGCTTTTTTGGCCATTACCGTTTCGATAGCCCCCCTCATGCTCTCCCCCTTTTGATATATGGCAAGGCATTGATTTTGCCTATATAAGAATATGCGATATAATGTCCAATTAAATTCTACAAAAAAAAATAAAGTAAGCCAAAAAACAAGAAGCCAACATCGACGGCAGTTAGGACTTCCAAACTGGGTCCCCTCATAAATTTATACAATTTTATGCCTCCTCCCACACTCGACGGCTGGCTGTCTCCTTTTATTTATTTTATTGTATAAAAAAGGCGCTCGCTCGCTCGCTCGACTTGTGCATAAAAGTTTTCGCCTCTTTGGCTTTATGGCTTCTCGGCTGTTGCTCTCGCTGCTTCTTCACTTGGTTTTATTTTATTTTATTTAAGCCCACTGCCCCCACTCCCTCCCTTTTGCATATTATACCAATCGTCGAGGTCGAGGGCATAAATCTTGACTTAAGGCGCCATAGATCATTACACGGCTGCAACTAAATCGTATGGGAGACCTGGGTCTGGACCTTGGTGAGAATCTGGGAGTGGAGGCGCTGTGCGCTGGAGCGGATTATTAAATATTAAACTTTATTTGAAATGGTCAAAAGGTCGGGGGATATTATGGATGACAAGGACCGAGGGCAAGTGGTCATTTTATGTTTGAATTTTGGAGTCCAATTTGAAACTGACACGTGTCTTGTTTACTTTTAAATAAATGAACAGACATTTAAGCTTCTTGGAATTGGTATTAATAAAAAGTTTTAAGAGGAACATCATGGCAATATTACTTTATTAAAATATAAAATATATTTGCAATAATATTTCACCTTTTTTGGGGTATGAGATGTATGCTTTTCAGTACTTTATTAGTGAGAGAGGTTTAGGTACTTCAGATACTTTATTTGTTAAATTTAAGGCCCATATTTAAGTAAGCCATAAAGTACTTAACACAATTATTTTAAAAACCCAATCCCTCTCAAAAATATTAATTTTAATAACCACTTTATTTCAAGTACTTACAGTTTCCCCCTAAAACATCTCACCAGAAACTTTTCTAATATCCACACACGATATCCACGCACAAACTTATATATCATGACCCCACAAAAAGTGTGTAAGCCTGTCAGCAAACTTTCCTCACCCACTGTTCATAAGTGTTCCTTCTCTACTGTTTGCATATTTCGCTCACCTCGGGCTTAAAGTCAAATATATATCCATATATAGCCGCTGTCTGCGACTACATCGAGGCAATTAAAAAGTTCTGCACAAGTTTAATCAACAAATTTCCCACACCACACACAGATACAGACGCACACTCACACTCACACTCGCACACACACACACTCCCCTGGAAAACTAAGTGAAAAAGCGCGTGCGTGGCCTTTCCTTTTTTTTCCCCGCTGGAGTGACATCTCGTCTCGTGTTCATGCATTTCATTTCGCACATGGCCAATTCCATGAGAGCGAGAGACAGGGGAAAAGAGCAAAAGTTTAACAAGTTGATTGGGAAGACGACAGAGAGCAGGAGGATATGGCCCAGGCAACTTTGTTGCCAACTCCAACTGCCGCATCCGACAGGGCCAACAAATTTACATTTCGTCAGAAGGCTTCGTGAGTGCAAGAAAAAAAATTATGATGGCAAATTAAGGTGAATTAGGAGAGATAGAACGAGTCTTGCACAGAAAAAAATGCTGCAAAATATCATACCAAGAAAGCAAGCCCTATTTATAATGTAGAAATTATTAAAAAGAATTTGGGATAAGTACAAAAAATGTTAGAAGAGTTTACGGAATAGTTTTCGAAAATAAGGCTTTAATTTTAAGATTCAACGTCAGTTTTGGTCACTTTCTGATCGATTTTAAAAATATTAGTCAATAGTTGAATATACTAAAATCAAATAATTATATTGTCATATAACATTTAATATAAAAAAATTATTTTAAATAGCTAATAAATTAATTTTAACATATTATCTGCCTATTTTCTATATTTCTCATGTAAACCAAATAAAACCCAGGATAAACTTACTCAAAACCCCGCCAGAATTTCTTTTAAAAACCTTGATAGATTTTTTTCTAGTGCTTCACTCAACATTCTTTTTTCATTTTAATAAACTTTTGTAATTAGCATAATTTTTGCTGCATGTAAGAAGAAGGCTGAGACGAAGGAAAAAATGCTGCAAATTAATTTGCATCGAGGCGCATGCGCAACTAGTAGTCGTCGCGGGCAAAACCTGCATGATGTTGTGCTATATAGTTTGAACATATATATATATATAAGTACACCCCTCTTCTTATCCCCCCCTCTGGCAGCATCAGCTTCCTCATTTGCCTGCTGCTGGTTGTAACATTTTAATTATGCCTCGCCGTTAGTTGTTGTAGATTTTTGCAGCACTCCGTCTCAAGTTGTTTTTCCCGATTTCCCCCGCACTTCCCCCCTCTGACTCACGATGAAGGAGCCTCGTAAATTGCAGGCGCAAATAAATTTGTTTGAAATATGTTCGGAGGAGTTCGAAGCGAGGGTCCCGAGAGCTGTTCTTTTAGCCAAATGAGAAGTTTAATAGCTTGTTGCCTGCTTGGCGGTGTCCGGATAGTTGCCAAGATTACAGTTAGCGAGAAATCGAGACACAAAGTATTATAATTGAGTAATGGCTGTTGAGTGGGGATCGGTGATTCCGTAAGAAGTGATTTCAGCGGTGATTTAAGTAGTGATTTTAGCAATTATTTCAGAAATGATTTGCTAAGGAAAACTGTTTATTTTATATAGAAAAACGTATATTGTTTTTCATAACAAAATTATATTAAATTAAAGAATTCTTTTTGATATTGAAAGAATAAAACCTTGTAAAAATTAAATGGTAAACCGAATTTTAAAATATGTTCGTAGTTTCTTTTAACTGCCTTTTATATAAATTTATTGAAGAGATAATATTTCTGAAACCACAAATAGGTCACAATGTCAATAGAATCTATTCCCCTTTAATGAAATTATGATTCACATTTTCCTGAATATAACTTTGTTATTAGTTTAATTTTCCTGCGACAAAATATAATTAATTAATGTTTATAAACTTTGAGTAAACTTTACCATCTCCCAGCTACCTTTGACAGTCTTAGCCACTAACTGTGCCTTTCCCACAACGTTTTCTCTGCTGACTTTTCAAACTGTTCCCACAAATACCGCCTGCTTCCCCTACACAAAATCGCTGTGTCTCGGAAAAGTCGCAGTTTCCTCAGGCATCCCTGGCTAAGACTTGGCCATGATTGGAACTCCTGGCCAACAGAAGGAGAGGGGACATGTTTGTGCTAACCTAACGCCAAATGCAGTGGCACCCGCAACATAGCCAGGTTGGCTCGCAACTATTGCCACAGTCGCCACCAAGGATACACAGTAACAAATTATTATATTATGTAAACGAATACTAAACTATTGAAGAATTTTAAAGAGTATAGCAGAGAAGTCTAAAAATTTTATATACTCTTTGGTGAATTAAATTAGTATTACATTTTGGAAAATAAATCTAAACACCATGACAGAAAGGCCTTTTAAATTTCTACTTTTTATTAAATTTTAGATATATTTTTGTAGTTTAAAGTATAGTTTTTAATCAATATATAATATATATGAGAAAATCTAATATTTTAATAAAATGTATATTCCAAACTTTATTTCCTGCTGTGCATTGAAACTGCAGCTGCAGGCTATTCTGCCGCAGGCTAGAAAAGTCGGAAAACTCCGTGAATGAGAAGGGGGTTTACAGGGGCTGCAAGTCTCCGGGCCGGGCCAGAAACCGCTTGTCAATCGTGTGGCACGTTTCTTTGTTGTTGCTGTTGTTGTTGTTGTTTCGCTGCCTGCTCAATAGAATTGCAGCATTATTTCTTCATCTCATCTCTTCACCGTGGCACGTTTTCTGTTTTCCAAATTTTTTTTCTCTTTTTATATTTTCTACAGCTTTTCCACACAGCGTTCAAGATCGCTGGTAGTCGATAGTGTCGCCCGATTCTTCCTAACAAGTCTCCGCAGCCTGTTGCCTTTGTTGTTTCATTAAAAATGATTGATTGCCAATTAATTGAACTTTGCCGATATGTTAATTAACGGTCAATCGAATGCAGTCAAAGGCTTTTGCTCAATATTCGTTCATGATTTATTAATAAACTTTGATTAAATCACAATACACCTTATTGAACTTTATTTACTTGATAAAGTCCATCATGTTTGCTGGAATATTTTATTTGTTTTCATTTCTGCAATGTTTGTCTGTTTGGATTTGATTACATTTGCAGTGTTTTTTTTCCCTCTTTTTGACTTTTATTAAACGTATAGTTGTTTTCATTTAAAGTGGATTTAAAAAATGTGTTTCCTAAATAAACATACAAAAATGTTATCTTTTTAAGTCTGCATGCAATTTTATATTCCTTTTAAGAGGCAACAAATCTGTTTATATTTCTTGCTGTTTAATACCTCCTTAAAAATGTATTCACTAACTAAACTAAGAGCGGAAATTAGCCCCAATAAAAACCATTCACTTTTCAATTAAAACATTTCACCAGCCACAAAAAATAAACAATTTCTTCATCTCAGGTTTAAAAGTATCCAATAGCAAAAACAGAATCCCATCACATAAACAAATTCGTATGCAACTTGCTCGGTGTCTGGGACTAGCAAATCTTCATCTTGCTCTTGCCGAAAAAAACTTAAAACATTTTTATGTGCGCCGAAAAGTTTTCGGCAAAACTAAAAGCGCAAAAAATATTTTCACACGCGATAAACAAAACGCTGAAAAAAGGAAGACGAGGGAAATGTCTGATGAAGGCCAGGGGAGGAGCTGGGGCAGAGTAAACAGAGCTGAGGTAAACCTGGCAAAATATCACAAGAGCAGCAGCACAAAATACGCAGACTACCAACCGAAGACTGGGAGAAAAATATATTATAAAACCATAAAATACAAAAAAATTTTAAAATTAAGTAATCCGATGTACCTAATAAATTGTATTTACATTTTTTAGAGATCTTAAAATATTTAGTCCTTCTTTTTCCTTTTAGATGATGCATATTTCCTTAGGAAAAAATCTTAAATTTTCATAAAACTATACAAATAATACCTTGAAATTTATTTATAAAATTTCTTAAATATTTTCCCAATTTCATATTTTTCTCAGTGCATTCAAAAACAGCAAACTTGCAGCTACATAGCTTTTGGTTTACCTGAAGTGAACCTCAGACAAACATGTCGAAGTGGCGAACCACCACAGCCAAGAGCAACAAAAACAAAAACAACAACAACCGAAACTTAAACAACAACTATAACACGGCGACAGTGCCGGCAAATTGTGTCATGTCATGTAAAAGAGCGGTTTTTTTTTATAGTGCAGAAAGTTGGCTTTTATGTATAGATTTTGCTTAAGCGCGCGGCCTTTCTTATGTCTCTTCACACTTTCCCGGCACTAAAAGGGGTGAGAAAAGAGCAAGAAACCGAGAAACAACCAGAACTACTAAAAAATAAAACATAAAAAAACAAGAGATGTAAGCTAACACCTTAAAGTGGTTAACTATATGAGTTACTTAGACACTTTTCTAGGTTGGTTATACTACTTGGGTGTAGCTCGAAAATTTCCAAGATGCCTGAGAGCTTATTGTGAGGCTTGTGCGGCTTCGTCTTGGCAATATGATACCATCTTTGGGTAGGCCAAGAAACTGGCAAAATGTGGTCAGAAGGTTAAGTTGCGATTGGAAAATGTAGGTGAAAGAAGGCTAAGAAGGCAACAGAATGCAGAGGAAAATTCAAAATAAAGCTTATTAAATTTTAAGTTAATAAATACTAAAGTAAACTTGTAAAATGTAGCAGGAAAATACATTTTCTTTTGCCAAAAATACAAATTTCTAAAAATTCTGAACGGAAATAAAAGAGAGCATTATTTTCTTTGACTTATCTTAGGGAAAAGTTGCTAAAACAGTTTTAAATTAAATTTTAAACATAAAGGAAACGTAGCCTGTATAATTCTTAGTATTTTTCATAATAAATAACAGTCAAAATACTTATATTATTTCACTAGACATTCCTTTGAATATTCGATAGTCTTGTTTTCTAACTCAAAGCCGATCTCCTTCAATCAACTTCAACTTCAAAAGACCCTGCATCCAAAAAGAACAATTAAGACTTCTTAGAGCTCCGGCTGTATGTTACCCAGAAACTAAATTAGTGGCAATGAGCTAATGAACACAAAACACTTCAACTTCAACATCAAAGACAACATCACATCACATCACATCACAGACCATCTGCCATTCATCTTCATCTTTCCATCTCTCCAGTGCTGTCGGCGATCATTTCCATTTCGAATGTGTTCTGAGTTCCACGGATGAGTTCCCAGTTCGGTTTCCTCATTTGCTTCCAAACATATTCTAAGAAAAGCAGAACCAACGACGCTGGCGGCATATCAAAAAGGGCAACCCAGACTAGCAGAGACTAAGTTTTGCTCCTCCCATTCCACACCTTACCACAAATTTTGCTCCCATTTTTGTAAATGTGGCATAATTTTGCATGGTCTGTCGGGAATAGCAAATAGTTGAATGAATTTCACAGAAGGTTGTCTGGAATTTATTAGAGAACAGTGGGTCTGAGGAGTTCTAATACATTAATTAAGAATGTCTAAAAAAATGTAGAGCTTCTAGGAAAATATAGCAATTTAAGCCCCTTAAACTTTAAAAAGAAATATACATACATATGTATTTCAAACTATTAAGCTTCTAGTTCTTCCATTTCCTTAAAAAAATATATTCCTTTAAATAGATTATTTTCCCTTAAATTTCCATTGATTAATCCCCCTCTTACAGCCCTCGTAAAGTTCCTTAATCAATTCCACTGTCCATCGCCTTGCTTTGATCTTTTATTAATGAACAGCCGCGCTTGCATCTCATTCAATGAGAATTTATGATCATCCAGAGGCAGACGATAAAAGTGCAAGTGGAAATGAAAACAAAAACAAAAACGATCCCAGATCAGCGGCGAGATTGAAATACCGATCCAACGGAAGCCCCAGAGCTGAGTATTTGAGTAATCATTAGGCAGTTAACACAACAAGCCAATTAATTGAAAACAAATTGCCCATTAACTTGGCCAAAAAACAAACGATAATAAAACCGATTGTCGAGTGAGAAGTGAGCGTGCGATCAGTAAACGAAACCGAGTACACTTGGCGATCGCTTCGATTACGGAGTGGCCAGTGCTAAATAGAGGAGGGTTTTTTGCACAGAGAGAAATTAAAGGGGGATTTTATAGAGACTTATGGAAAATGTCTCAAAATAAATATATAAATTGAGAAGAATGTAAAATGAATTCAAAGGCTGGCTACCGTCTCAAATTATGCTGGACTTTGCACTTATTTCCTCCTAAATTGTGTGCAAATTTCCAACTCATTGGTCTGTTCAATTTCCATTATCTATATTGCAAAATTTGCTGTGTATATATAGAGCCTGAGTACGAGTATATGTTATGAGTGGCTCCAGATCGCTTGATCAAATCGGACCCTGGCTGCAACAACATCAAACAGACGGCCGCTTCAATGGCTTGATTAATGTGCCCCACATCAATCAGAGGGTACTGCCGCAGCCGGGGGGATTTTTCCCTCTACATAAACACACAAATCTTTTGGCGGCGCTGCACAAACAGATGGAAAGAAGCAGATATAGGCTGGTAAAAAAGAGACGGGCATAGGGACGCCCACACAATTTTTGGTTGGAGCCAACGGCTTTGTCAAAATAAATCGAGCAACACCAAAACAACAAGCCACAAGGTTTTATTCAAAGGAAGTCTTCTCGATTTATTTTTTTTTTTAGAAAACTAAGTCCAAAGTGACGACTGATCGAGTCAGCAACAGCACTAACACAAAAAAGCAAAATAAAAAAAGGAGAAAAAATAGATAGAAAAAAACCTAGGCTAGAAAACAAAGCAGAGACAAAGCCTTTAAGCCACGGAGTTGCTTAGTTTAAAGATCACGATCTTCCACAGTCTTTGGAACATTTGCCAAAATGAGCAAAAAGCGCTAAAGCCACGGCAACAACAAATCACGTTTGTGATCTTGACTTTAGACATCAGACTTGGGCCAGAAAAAAAGAGCACACCAAGCTAGGCAGGAATAAAAAATAAAAGGCTACAAAAAATAAGGCTAAGCGAAACCGAACCGAGCTGAAGCCGGCAAAGAAAAGTCATTTAAATGGCCTGAAGCTATAGCCAAAGTTGGAGTGGAGTCTCCTTATTTTCTATAAGGTCCATACAAAGAAATCTCGAGGGAAACATTTGTTTCCAGCAAGGACAGAGGTGTAGGTGAACTACTAGGGAAAATATATGTTTTATTTATTATTTTTAAAATGATAAGAAAATAATTTCTAGCTTTTAATAATTAACAACCCTTTGACCTTATATAAGATTAAAGCTTCTAACAATTTTCTAACCGATTTCAAACCCAAGGAGTTCCTTATTGATGACTGATAAATCTTTACCCTTAATGAACTCTTACTCCTGTAATCCGAAACCCCTTTCTGAAACTCCGCCACTGGATTTAGGCCTAGACAAGTTCTACTTGTTTGGCTTGGTTTTGTTTACTTCTCCTCCCTCGACTGTATTTCTTTTTTTGGCTATTTGTTTGTTGGCCGCTTTGGTTCAGACTCTTTGTTTGTGGAACCTCGGCTACACATGCAAAGTGTTGTTGTTTTTTGTACCTTATAGTCTGTAGTTGTTGTTGTTGGTTGTAGTTGCTGATTGTCGGCTGTTGTAGTTTGTCGACTGCTGAAGCGATTTGAGCTACATGACAATGAGATATTGGGAACGCTGCTCACACAAAGCCAATGAGTTCATTTGAAGGTTTGTTGTTTACGTTCAAAACTTTTAAGGCCCGGCTTGATTCGGTCATTTCTTGGTAGGATTTCTTCTCTTCCCTCAATCAGTAATTTTGCTCAATTGTCTGCTGGCCTTTTGCATTTCGTGCTCGAAATCATAATCGGAATTTTCGTATTCAATTGCGGAACTCTCCTTAATTAGAGACAAAAGTCTCTTGGGAGAACCCAAGGCATAAAAAGGCAAATAATTTTCCAAACAAATGGCAAACAATCAAATGAATCACCGCCACCCCCAAACACTCAACCGAAAGAGGAAAATGGCAACTCATCAATTTTCCACGTGTGATTTATTAACTAATTTGCCTCAACCGCATTTAAATGCGCTTTTCACACAGGCACGTACAAACCACAAGCCGGAAAAAGGGAAAAGCTGGGCCAGAGCAAGAGAGAGAGAGAGAGAGAGGAAAAGAGACGTGTCGACACGTGGAAATTCATTAGACAAAAATGCCTTTCATTTTCTTATTTTTCACATTATTAGCGGCGCGGGGGCCCTCTTGAGAAATATGCGAAAATCATGAGCCGCCGGCGGGAGAGCGAAGAAAAGTGTTTAGGCATTAATTATTGGGCTCGAGGCTCCCAGGGAAATTCGCCTGCCACGAATTAATGGATCTGGGAGTCGGTGTTGGATGCCAATGAATAATTTTTCAAATTATTTCCTATAATTTACAGGGTGTTGCCTCAGGGAAATACCAAAAAGCTTTCACCTTTCTCAAGGAATTATTAAGGAAGGAAGGGAAAACAAAGCAGTGAATTGTAAGCCAGGGAATTTAAAATACAAAAAATTAACAGAGATTTGAGCTTAAGTAATAGAGCTCATAATAATTATTTATACATTCTAAGCTTAGCTTAAGCCTCCCTAAAATATGTGCTAGAAACAAGGTTTAAAAATTTATTTAAATACAAATTTATGTTTGATAATTTATTTTCATTAGCGTACAGACATGTGGGTGTACTTTTATTTTCCCATTTTTCAGAAAATGCATACCTCCCACTTTGGCTAATTTAATTTTTATGACCATTATGAACCGCAATTGCGCTTTAATTCTTTTCCCCCTAGTTTTCCTTGCAGATTTTCTTTTGTTTTTTTTTCGGGGTCCAAGACTCCACTTGCATGATTTATGTGGGGGATTTCTTTGCATTTTTTTCTCTTCGGCTCTGCCTGCAGTTTTCCAGCTCTGCGGTTGGCGTTAAAAATATTGCCAACTTGCCATAAATTTTATTGTATTTTGACAAGTAATAAAAATGCAAGCCGCAGACCCAGCAAAAAATATGAAAAAATAAATAAACAGAAAGCAAATAAGAGGAAAATGCATTTCCAAGGAGATAAGAAAATGTAAAATGCTGGACAGAAAATGAATAAGTGATGAAAGTTCAGGGGGTTCAGGGGCCAAGAGATAAACCATTTTGTAGCTAATTTGCATTTTATATGCCAAGAGTTCGTTGGGCCTTAAAGTGACATGGACAAATCTCATTTTGGGTGATTCGTCTTCGATTTGGAATCGATGAAAGATTTATTAAGCGAGTGGCTTGAATAGATAAAACTTAAAAGCTCTCCCTCTTACGTTTCTGTCTTCATTCAAAACTAATTAGCATCATAAATTTGTTTTTCTCCATTTGAAGTTATCACTCAATCAATTTTATAGTGACTCAAACCAAATAAAAACAATCAAAAGATAAGCCCACAAAAATTCGAATTAAATTTTAAACCAACTTGGCAACTTTGTGTTTAGTTTTTATGGATTTCTGTCTGTTTATTTTGTTTGCTTTTGTTTGGTCAGCAGTCGAGCATAAAAAGTCAGGCTTTCTGACTGTTCTATAAACTTTTATGATTTGAAGTCCAACTGAGTGGGTCGTTTTAGGGTCTAGAGACTAACGATTTTATCTGGGTTCCAAGTCAGGTTCTGTTTATGGGACAGAGTAATTAGAGAAGCTGAAATCCAAGTGGCTTTTTAAGTACTTGAATTATTATTGGGGGTTTTAAAGCAACCCGAAATAAATGTATTTAAAAATAAAAGCCTGACCAGCAGTTAATCATCTGCTAAATTCCACTTCTCCAATTAAGAGTCACAAAATCCATTAGCTTGTTTTTATCCACAAATAAAAATAAAGAGCTAACCCGCCTAAATCTTGCATAATCGACCATCTATCTAACAGGCTGCAAAAGTTTTTCAATTTTCTTAGCCACATCGTATATAAAAAACAAATCTGAAACGCTGCTTGTAATTATCATAAAGCGAAATCTTGTAGCGCCAATATGAGGCTCATAACTTGTTAGACAGGGAAGTTTTCCCTCCTTAATTTTCACCAGTTTCCCCCCCTGTAACGATGTAACTTTCAATTTGCGTAATTTTCAAAGTGACTCCTATGAAGAAGCGTGGCCAACTGATCCCTCACCTAATGACTTCTGCCTGTGAGAAATATGTTTGACCAAAAGCCATAGCCTCGACTCCAAAAAAAAGTATATATTGAGAGGCGCTTGGTCTGGGGGCGTGGCACCTCGTGTGTGCGTGTGTGTGCCTGTGTGCTGAGGTGCACGCTTGTCATAAAATGCCGCTTATTATGTTGGCTATTAATTTTTACAGCCTGGACGCGACGGTCGGGAACCAATGGACTGCGGTCGACGGTCTCGACGGTCTCGGCCTTTTTTTTTTGGTCAGACTTGGGGGTCTTCACTGGACACTAGGGATGGGGCTATAAGACAGTCACGATCCGGAAATTGAGGTCTTTACATCTCCGGAGTATTGGGGTTTTATGGGGGTGTTAACTGCGGTGGGCCTTTTAGTAGGAGTCTTATAGAATTAATTATTTTTCTTTAATGTTTATTTATATTATATTTAAAGTTTAAGTAATTGAAAGATAATAAAAACGATTAAATTTAAAAATTTAAAACTTTAAGAAGTACTTCAGCAACCCTCAAAATTGATAGTATTTCTTTATAACTGAGAACTGTGTATTTAATGCATTATTAGTGACTTAAAAACTTTCAAATTAGCTTCATTTACTTATAATTTTGCTATCTAAATACATATTTCCTTCAAGGCTGTAATATATTTAAGCCAGAATCTTTTTATTGATCCATTAAATTCTTACTTTTGTATTTTAATCAATTTTTAAATATTTCTATTAAGAGTTCACGCTATCATCCCTAAGAAAATTCCTCGTAGAACGCTCCAAGTCAAAGGAAACTTGTTGTTGGCGCTCTATGGCAATTTATGACAAGCAGGCAAAATGGGCAACGACTAGGCTCAGCCATGGCCTTCCCGAGTTCTCTTGGCCATGGCTTCCATATCGCGGCTTCTATCGCAGATGTACAAATTTATTTTTGCGTTTTTCCCGGGGGGGTGAAGAGGATTATACCCAGCGCAGCAGACAGAGGTCTGGGGTCCGGTCCAGCCCATCATTAGTACTAACAAGCGACATTACGCGGCCTTAGTTTGGGACTAGTTTTTCGGAATGCGTACTCGATTTGGCCTGGCCTTTTGTCTATCCACGAAGTATGAGTATGTTTATTTAATGAGCATTTTTCGTGGAATTTTTATTGCCTCCTGTGGGAGGATGTGTAACCCCGCTGGTACTTATCGTATTTTTGATTTTTCATGGGTTTATCAAATTATTCGAAGTATTATTCCTGCGAACTGAATACGAGAAATTGGCTCTTTGATTGTTATGTGAATGGGTGCTCATGATGATTACATGATGGGGCCGTGAGTGAGGTAATGGGTTTCTTCTCCCCGATTTGATTGCGGTCTATATGCCGTCTCGCCCTATCTGTCTCTATGTTATTAACTGTACTTTAGTTGGGTAAACTCATTAATGGGCAATCATGTCGAATTGACGATCTGTGTATGAACATTTCATTACTTACACTACTCATAACTCTGGTTTATGGTGTTGTTGAGTCGGGTTAAGTACATACCTGAAAGCAGAAGGAAGTTGGGGTATTAGTTTTTTCGATTGGCAAGGGAAATGTTTGTCGATTTAACCTAATTAACATGTACAAAAAGCGTGCTGGGAATGAACGTCAATTAGAGTTAATTTTTAGATTATTGGATAAGACTTATAGTTAAAAAAAAGTATAATTAAAGATCCTTAATCTGCTGAGACCCTGCCAACTCTTTTTGGCTCTACAAATCCAACCAACTTGTCACAAAAAATCCTGGCATCTTGCTTTTTGTCTCAAAAACTTCACAAATTTCTCACTTTTATGGTGACTTTTTTCACCCTGTTGCATAATCCCAGATAGTATCTGATGGATGCGGCAGCATCTCTACCTTTTGTCTTCTCGCGTTATTTTCACCTCTCAACTCTCAGCTTCTTGAAGGTAAAAAGTCAACACTTTGCCAACTATGAAAAGCAAACAATTTAATTACGTAGGAAAAAAAAAGCAAAGGCAACTTTTCCATCACTTTTGTTTTTCCAGCATTTTCAACTTTCGTGGCAAACTTGGGCCCGACTTGCCATATAATTAAATACAAATAACAATTAAGATATACGCAGAGAGTCGAAGCTGCCACGCAGCAGCTCCATTTGTGGCTGAAACATGAATTTGGCCTGGCCGCAAGCATAATTTGAAGTTTTTTAATTAAAAGCAGGCAACTGGGTTTGAGAAATGGTTTTCCAGCCGCGACATTTATGAATTGAGACGTTAATTGTCATCTACTGTGAGATTGAAGGGGGGCGGGGCACTGCTGCACTCTCAGGCCTGTCGACCTGTCCCATGAAATTGTCAAAAAAATCGTTGATAGGAAGCGGGCCCAAAAATAATTTTCATATTTAATTGACAGGCTGCGACTTGGAAAAAAAAAACCTGAGGAGGAGAGTGCTCGAGTGTCACTCGTTGGCTACCAATTCCATTAGAGCGACTTGTCAGCGGAATATCGATAGGAAAATGCAAGATACCCTGGAAACATGAAAGGGGGCATATAGAGGGAATGGATAGAGCTCAGATTTACTAAGCAAAATATTTAGGTTTTGAGATATCAAGAGTTCGACTCTTTAATAAACAAACTTTTTTGAATGAAATAAAAATTGCAGCAAATAAAAAATGGGAATGCTGTTAACTAATGAAACTATAAAAGTCCAAAAGCTGATCAAAATTCAGTTAAATTATTTTTACTCTTAAAAAAACTTAACATGGAAATAATGTTGTTTTGACTGTGAGTTAGTAGCCTCAAATTAAATATTATAAGTTCCAGACACTCCTTTAAATAAAATATATTTTTATTTACAAATTCATTTAATTTTTTTCAGTTTGTCAAGATTTATGTATATAGAGCTAAAGGGTAAAACCACTAACCATAATTTTCAGCTTTTTACCTACTGCCTTTGGGGCGTTTTGGCGTCTGTCGCTTAACTTAATGGCAACATGTTTTACAACATTATTAGACAGGCCAAAATGGAAGCAAGTTTTTTTTCTAGTATTTTTATTTTTCTGTTGGTTTTTTGGCGGACAACTGGCAAATTTTAATTACCAATATTTTCCAGGTGTCGATACCCATACGACCCACGCCGGGGGCAACATTTTACATTTTATGACAGGGCCATAGTAGCCCACAGAGAAATTCGAGTATATGTATATAGGGGCATATAGACTCGATATGGTAGCTCTGCTGTCTAATTAGCGTTTTTGTGACAACCGCAGAAAAATAAAAACACTTTGAAATGGTTTTGTAATTGGCAAACATTTTGTTTGTCCCGCCCGAAGCGTAGCAAATCGAATCGAATCGAATTAGAATTTCAACCTGAAATGATATTTAATTTCATTTGTGTTTATCGGCTTAGCAAATTGTTTCTGTGGGTGGTCTGTCTCTGCTTCCGTGTCTGTTTTGTGGTTTTCAAATAATCTTCTTATTGGTTTAAAATTTCTTAATTATAAATACGTTAGAAATGGTCTTCAAAGCAATCAACTTTTGGGTTAAGAATGTCGGATGACAAGCTGTCGTTAGTCCGATTTGTTGATTGTTTTTTTTAACAGTTTTTTACTGCTTTTTCCTATCAATCAAGATAAGATAAGTTGCCATTTTAAACATGATCGAGGAGAGTCATACATACTATCTATATAATATAGATAGATTTCTAGAAGATAGCCACAGAAAAATTATATAAGTTTATTCCTATTTCTGCTTGTATCGATTTTTAACATTTTAAGCAATATGATATCTTTTTCTATATCTTTCAAATATTTAGTTCAGTCAAAATGGCCTTTAATATTTATATTTTTGGCATTTTATGAACCATATAGCTTCATATAAGATATAGAAAAATATCAGGTGAAAGAACACGTCATTATGTAGGTTATTATTCCTTCTAGAAAAACCTGCAGGAAATATTTACCCAACATTTTTTATTTCACTTCCTTACTTCAGAGGAGAAAGGAAATTAATATTAAAATGCAATTTTTAAGTATATTATATATTGTTTTTTTTTATTTTAATAGTTTTTGGTCTTTTTTAGCATTTCTTCTGCCATGTAATAAATTAAATTCGTTTATAAATATTGTCACTCTCCACACTCTTTGACATTTTCCTTACAGGATCGCTCCTCAGCAGTGGTGATGATGATGATGATGTGGCGGCCCGTGATGATGATCGAAGTGGCTGCTATTGTGGTGATGGTGGTGCTCCACATAGTGATGGGGCGGCGGCGGAGGAGGACCATAGTGGTGGTGGTGGTGTGCCGGCGGTCCGTGGTGGTGCGGAGGTCCATGGTGATGGTGGTGATGATCGTAGTGGGGCGGCGGCGGCGGCGGGTGGTGGTGATGATGGTGGTGTCCATGGCCACCCAGGCTCAGACCCAAGTGGATGCCGAAGAGACCTCGTTCGTGATGTGGTGGCGACATTTTAAATATCCTTTTTTAAGTAGTTATATTCCGTCAGAGAACTTCTCTTGCTGCTTCTCCAATGCGTACTGTTTTCCAATCCATTAGAATGACCAATTTATATACACATCTCAGCCTGTTTAGTGCCACACTTCAGATAAGATTGTTTTGCACTGTTTTATCTTATCGCAAGGGGTGTGTTTTGTGGTGACTCACTGGGATTCACTTTGATTCGATGGCTAATGCCCCAATAGGGTTATAAAGATTGTGCTATTTGTGTGTAAACTAAGCACAAAAAAATTACTCACAGAGTGTACTCTTCTCGGTCGATCCACTCATAATAAGTGCAATCAGAATAAAAGCGCAAATAAGCCAAATAAAAGCATTTCTTTCAGACACAATAACAATTTGACATTGGGGGAAAAAAAATATATATATATTGGAGATGCAGAAGACGGAGAAAAAACTGCAAGACGCCGCCGGCAATAATTTCCGCCTTGTTTGCCAGACGTAGCTCCGAAAAAAATACCAGAAGCAAATAAAGTGCGAGGAGGAAAAGCGGAGGGAAAACCCAAAGAACACACAGGAGACAACCCAAAGAAAACCCCCAGAGAAACCTCCACTGAGAAGAGTATAAGCAGAGAGAGCTTGGGGATTGGCTTGTGGGTTCAATGGTAACTCCCCCTTTTCCACATATCAATAAAAAAAGGCATGCAGAGCAAAAAATCACCAGGGTGTCGTTGTTTTAACTTATCATATTTTTAAGATACTATAAGTTCTGTTGTACTTTGTTTTATAGATAAGCCTTGTCAGTTTTAGACATTTGTTATGACTTATTTATTGCTTGGATTCCTAAAATTGATTTCGTCATAAGACATACTTGATTTTTCCTATCAAAATTAATACCATAAAATGTTATTTGATAATTTTGTATAATATTTAACTAAAAATCTTAAATATATGAGTGTTTATTTTTCTCTCTGCATCCTCAGACCTCCACATGAAAGTGACTTTAGTGCGTGACAATAACTTTGGCCTCTCTGAGCCTTTCTAATGGCACCAGGAGTAAGAGCAAGGTAGGGTGGCTGAATTAAGGGATGAGGGGTGTGAACTGCGGTGGGAGCACTGATAAACTGCGTTAGAAGTTATAAAGCGATTAGAATGTGTCTGGAGTGTGTCCTGGAAGCGAAGGAGAGAGCTAAAAACCCAGAGAAGAGAAAGGGAAAACTTTCTGCTGTATCAATTTAATGCTTATTTAAAGTGCGACCAGATATTCTGTCCTTTTGCCGCGCTGTGGGAGTAAAAGCGATACAGGAAATGAGTGAAACGGAAGCCGAGGTCCTGAAAATATATGGGATGGGAGCAATGCAGGTAATACATAAATTTGATTTTATGGAGTGGCTTTTTCAAAGAACTTCTGCAAAAAGTTTGATAATACATTTTATTGGCCTTGCTAAGGAACACAAAGGACGAAGCGAAGCGATAAATGGAAAATATGAAGGAATCAAGGAAACTGTAGGGTTTTTGGGTAAAAGCGAATTTACAAGTTTTTAGTTTGTGATAAAAATATAACTTATTTTGGATAAAGTTAAAATATCTCTTAAGATAATGCAAATAAATGATTTTAAGACGGTACTAAATACTAAATAATACAAACCTCACCGTTAAATAAATAAACAAAGGTTCCTTTAAAACTAAATCTCAATTTTAAAGTCCTACTCAAAATTCTAGAAATATCACCGCCTTTTGATAATGAAATAATTTAAACAAAGGTCTATTAAAACACGGCCATAAAAGAACATAGCTCTACCAATGAAAATCACTTTAGTGCCTGGGCTACGTTGGAAAAGCACTCTGCCGACTCTCTGCTCATCTGGCTCATTTTCTCCCGCTGGTTGTGTTTACACATTCAATGAAAATTCCACTTTCAGTCTGGCACGTTCGTGAGGCGCCCCTCGGAGAAGGGTTAATATAAGCCCCTCCTCCCCCCTCCACAGACGGCCACAATTATGGCCTCTAACCCCTTTTGTCAACAACTTGAGTTTATTTGAGCTTTATGTGCACATGCTGAGTCTGATTTTTGGCCAAAAGTCCAAAATGCCTTTGAGCTTTGTGTCCGTCGGATTTTCATGCCCCACGTTCCTCGTCACATAATAATTTTATATGCTTTTTGGCTGCTGCATTTTTGCATAGTCAGACCCCGCCCCGGCATTCGGTGGAGCGAAGGGTAAGGCGGTGGCAGGATGTGGAAGATTGCGACAAAAGCAGAAAATGTTCGAAAAAATAAACGCTGAAATTATTATGGTCTGTTGCATTTTTTGTGCTTGCTCTTTATATATGTATATATATTCCGAACTGGGGGTTGCCTGTCTCTGTCTTTTTTTTTTCTTCCTTTTTCTACATCTGAGTCTGCAAATGGGGAAAATGCATAGAAAACTTTGCGATTTACGGGATTTGGTTGGCTCTGATTTTTCTGGGGGATTTATTTGTTATGTCTGCTCATGAGTCAGCCTTGGGGATTTCTAAGGGAGATATGTACATTTTTTAGCAGGAAAAGATAATTTTAGGGAATTTAGATAAATGAAGAAGGGGAAACATGATTTAAATTTTATACTAAATATATCTATCTATTGAAATTTAGTGAATTTAGATATATTATGATTTAACTTGTATATTAAATATCTACGATAAGATCTCTTCAGCTCAATAATTCAATAAGTTCCTTTAACAGCTGTGAAACAACCCTGTTTAAAATATTTTCTTGTACCAAATAAAACTCCTTAAAGTGTCACTCGTGCCTTGTGATTTTTATTGGAATCATAACACACCCCATGTATGACAGGTCTGCCAATTAAGTTTTCAATTTCCGCAAGTCAACTTCAAAGACTCGAAAGGAAAGTCGAGCAACCACCGCTAAAAACAAAGCCCAGGGTCCTCTAGCCTTCAACCAGATTCACTTTCTACAACATCAGAACCAACTTCACTTCCAACTCCCTGCCACATTTGTTGACATTTCATTATGCACAACTCACCCTTGGATATGGCATCTGAGTTTTTGGGGTTGGCACTGGAGTTTCTTGATTTCTGTTTTGCCTACGCACGTAATAAAAATAATAATAATATTTGGATTCAGGAGCGTGTGTATAATTTACGATAATTGCCTGGGATCGGTGACATTTTCAATTAAACTGAGACGAGTGAGTTGTGAGTTGTTCGGGAATAAAACTCCCGTAGATTTTATGGCTAATACTCGTGGCTTTATGTTTTATAACGCATCTAACGCCAAAGAGGTCGTAAATTCATGCCGTATCATCTTTCGCGCAGTAGTTGTCGCTCATAAAAACTATATAAATTAAAAAAAGATTTTACGATCGGAGAAGAGGTTGCCACCCAAAACCGGACATCCATATCATAAATGTGAGGAAACAGAAGTTGCGAAAATCATTGCTTATTGTTAATTTATTTCCCCCTTTGCCTTTTCAAAAATTTCCTTTGCTTTGACCGCTTTTTCTTTCACATTTTTTTGCTTCCTCCTTATTGACTTTATGGACTCGTGTACGGATGTGGCATTTCCGGCCAGGAGACTTCTGCTCTTCTCCTCCATCTTCGCCACCCACAATCCTAAACGCCTCAAAGGGGCCGTTGACCATAAAAGGGGCAGAGAATGCCGAACACAAAGTGGGACAGACCGGAGAATATATAACAAAAGGCTTCTTTTTTTTTTTTTGTTATTTGTAAGCGCCTTGGCCTGAGCTTGTAATGAACTTTTATTTGCATTGTACCGCACAGAGAAGTGGGTGGAAAATCCAGACAAGTGTGCCACAAGTCGATACAAGCCACACACTCACTTGTCCACACACACACACCCATTACAATTCATTCATTTAGCCCATAAAGTCTGATGCATCCGCAGCTAAGGAAAGCCCTACACTGAGAATGAAAATCTTGAATTTTAAATGAAAAATTTACAAGAAAAATCAGTGTTAAGGAAGCGAGAGAAATATGTAAAAAAAATATATTAGTCGCAAGTTTTTATAGATTTTTTAATAGCCTAAAACTTGTATATCCTTTTAAGTTATGTAATTATTTTAAGGTTCAATCTTAATATGTTAACTTGCAAAAATCACAGTTACCTACTTTTTAAATTTTAATCTCTACATTTTCTTTCCTCTGTAGGAAAGCCCACACACACAACACCCTCTCATCCTTCGATCCAATCGATTTATGGGCATTTCCGGGTTGAAATCACTTAAAAGAGTTTGCCGACGGATCGGGGAAGTGCAAAAGTGGAAAAGCGGAGGGAAAAATCAGAGGGGGGGTGGGGGAAAGCAGAGGGGAATGTGGAACCGCTTGTTAGTTCCTTTGTGTTTTGGTTTTATGTTTTTCCTTCCTTTCGCTTCTTTGCTTTTCTAAAAACATATCTAATGCATTCTGTGGTGTTCCCCCGTCCCGAAAATAAAATTCTTTGCACAAATTTGTAAGCTTTATAAAATAAATATTAAGAGCGAGGAAGTCCTCAGATTTTGCAAGGGATGATATTTCCCAAGAATCTCAACTAATGCATGAGGTTGAGTCATCTTCTTTTGGGGTCTCTGTATCTATGATTGAGTGATTGTCGTAGAAAGTAATTGAAATTCTGGGGGAGACTACGCATTTTCCGGATAAATTGACCGATAGAAAGTTACCCTCAAATATATATTGCCCCAAGGGGTGGACAATTTAGAAATAATTCAATAAGAACTCTGATTGGCGACTGTATTTATCTTTTAAGTATTATATACTATCATCATACATTTTATTGATATCAAAAAACATTCTGCAAAATAAGAAATTAATTTGAAAAGTCAAGATAATAATTCGGTTTGCATTTCAAATTCTTCTTAAAAAGTTCTTAATTTATTTAATTTTATTTTTATCCAATCCCCATTTCATCACCTAACTTTTTGCTTTAAAAAAATCACAAAAACCACCTCAAGCTAAACCCTTTGTTGAAACCGATTTCAAATGCAGAACTCTCAACCCGAAACCCCAAAACTCAACCTCAAATCAAAGTAAACTCTGCCTGAAGTTGTTTACAAGCCCTTTTAAATATTCACTCGACCCAAATCACAATTACTTTTGATCCCTAAACCCGGCCACCTTCTGTAAGCCAGCTTTTCATCTTTTCTTAAACCGTTTTCAATTTTGTTAATTTCATTCTTTTCATTTTTTATAATCAATTTTGGCCAGGCATTTTTTCTTCTGAAATTTCATGCCACTTAATTAACCCTTGGTGGTCCAGGCGCAGGGCTAATTAACCCATTACCTTGCACCTGGCACATGAACAAACAAAAAACCAGGAAAAACTATTCGACGCGTCATGCAGAGGGTGAGGGAAAGCACGAGAGAAAAGCGGGAAAGTGTGATGGAGTGAGCAACTTTTTGCACTTTTTATTCGTTGTGGGGCTGCCAAAAACATGTTAAAGGTGTTGGCCTAGAACAAAAGCAAAAACATAAAATAAAAGCGAGTTGAAAAAAAATCCAACAAAATGTGGAAAACTTTTTTGAAGTTGTGCCAATAAATTGTGCGGGGCCACCATAGGGTTAAGCGAAAGTTCTCTGCACTCGAAGGCAGTCCCAAAAAAAAAAGAAAAATTATGACTGAACGTAATTAAGAAAACTTTTGCTTTGGCACAATTGAAATCGAGCGAAATCAAAGGAGGTGGAAACGAAAATCTTTGGCCCGCCAGCGATTTTAGCACTTTAACCCACGCCAGCCAAAGAAAAAGGAAAAACTGGAGAAGAAAAGAGGATAAGGAAAATTAAGACACGACTGTGAGATACCTTAAGTTAGATGTTTGAGGTTATATTTAATTTGGAGACACGGTTCCTTTAAATATATATTTTGAAGTGTTATTAATTCAGAAAAGGTTTATATTTTCCAGAAAATATTTAATAAAGAATCAGAAATTTGTATATATCCAATATACCCCTTAAATCCCAGCATAACAGATATAAAAAGCAATGGCAAAAGCAATTTACACGCCAAGAGAGAGATTCTTGTTCCTTTTGCTTATCAAATTAGACAAAAGGGAGAAATTTTCGGTGAAAAGCCTTCTGCAAATGCTTCTCCCTCCCTGAAAAGCGGGTAAAAAGGGGGAGTGGCAGGTCAAAGGTGTTGGCAAGCGCCGCAGGAAGCCTGCGAATTGCCCCCCGGCTGAGGGATATCCCATCGATATGGCGCCGTGCGAAACTTTGTGTCGAAAAGAGATTTTAATGACATCGACGCTGCGCTTTATGGCAGCCGCAAAAGACAATTTTCGGTCCGCAAATTTCGTGTGGGCGTGTTTATTGTCCTCCAAAAAAAAAAAAAAGAAATACAGGCAGGATATTAGAAATAAACGGAACAGCAGGATGCCACCCGTTTTTCGTGGGAGGATATTTCACGGGGCAGGCCTGAAATCAATTTGCCGGAGGTAACAACATTTTCCCAGCACATTTTCTTAACTGCAGCGGATCGATGAAAAGTCATGAACATTTTGGGGATGCCGCTGGGAGACATTATCTTGAATTTTATTTGAAATGCTTTTAAGTGTGAGACTGAAGAAATCAAAGATAAGGCTTTAAGGGATTTTAAAAAGAAGAGTTATTGAAGGTAAACTAAAATGAAAATTAGTGCTAGACTTGTATTACCAATTGATGGATGAAATTCTCATAAGAAGCTCATTTAGTTATACCTTTTAAAATATTTTTAAAGACCCCTTTGAGTAAACATCTTTAATTTTGGCCAACAGATGGGCTGTCGACCTCCGTTCCGACGCTCCGTTCATTAGTCTCGTTTTGGGTTTTGCCAGATTCATTAACATGGCCTTCTTCACACTTGGCCCGCTCATTTTGGCCGGTCTCCATTGTTCCCTTTCTGGTCATTGGCCCTTATGCCGCCAATTCTCCTTTTACAGTTCCCGTTCTTAGCCCTCGGGCCAAGTACATTTTGCGGCGTATCTTTCTCGCTTGGCTTTAATGTTTTTTCGAATCATATTAATTTGAATTAATGAATTTAATTGCCACAAATTAGTAGCTTCGACGGACCACCGGAGCCGCCGAAAGCTTTATGACTTTATAATGATCCCAAGCCGTTAAGCCAGCTCTATATAATTATAATAAAATTTAGTTTGAGCCTAGCCGGCAGGCTAAATATCAAAGAATAACTCAGCGAAAGACCTGCCGCCCAATTATCTAATAGGAAAATTCATAAACGAAAAAAGAGTGGCAGGCATGACAATCAAATTATGCTCCAAAATGGTATAAAAACTCATAAAAATGACATTAGCCAAATGGAGCACGTACAGAGCTGAGATGCCAAAAGCTTACATATAAACAAAATATATATAAAAATGAAATCAAACAAATAATCTACGAGTCAGGGTACAAGAAACAGAAGCCGCACAAGTGATGGGACAAGAAAAAAAATATGAAGGCCTTGGGGCAGGGGGAATATTTTGGTTAAGATGTGGCCTTTTTTATACTCTGCAAATTGGTGATATATTAGCTGTTTATAAGTCTGTGATTTTAAGTTTATAAAGAGCATCACAGAAGTTCAATAAATATTTATTTAACGAGGTGATGAACTGACAAAGGCAATAAATAATAGAAAGGCGGCCAATGCTTGAGTTATAAATAGAATGACCTACGCATGATGACTTTCAATTGCTGGTAATTGATCATTATTTGGCAAGAAATTGGTTAAAATAATGACTTAATGAACCTAAATCTCATTTTAAACTTTTTAAATAACATATTTTTCTATCTTAAATATTTGTATAATTTTTAAAAAAGGCGTTCTGAGATATTTCTCCGTTTTCAATCAAAGGAATCTTAAGAGATGCTATAAATATTTTACAAAAATATATTTCAGAGGCTACAGTGCTGAATCTAAACATTTGCATCTCCCACAAAAGCTTAAAATTTGTATAAACCCTGTTAGGGTATCACTCGCAGCTCAAATTGTAAATGCAATCAAACGGATGACAGAAAAAGACTCTCTCCTTTGTATATTTTTTACCTTGCCATTTCCAGTAGCCATGACAACGAGCAGCAAATAGCTGGTGAAGTGGATGCCCGTTGCCGCCTGGCTATGGCCAGGGTAATAGCAACTTGTAGTCATGTAGCCAATGTAGCAACAACATCGCGGTATCTCAAACTGCGTATCAGTTGCTGCTGTCGCCGATGTTGCTGCTGCTGCTGCCGCTGTTGCTGTTGTTGTTGCTGTTGCTGTTGCTGGCTGCGACTCACGCACACGTTTCACGCTTTTTGCTGTTGTCTTCATCGCGTCTGTGAACCCCATTTCTTACCAAAGCCAAACCCCTCTCCCCCTCTGGCGAACCCCCTTTTCATTTCGACCATTTTAGCTACCGGTTTTACGCGCCAAAGTCTCCATAACTTTTGCCACATGCCATTCAACGCACATTGTTCGTGTTGCTATGCTGCTGCATGCTGCCCGATGTTGCGTTGCTGCGGTCAACTGCATTGTGGCTTCTTCGTATATGGTTATGGATGGACTTTCAATCATTTCGAGGGCATATCAACTCGAGAGTTATCAGTTATAGACAGCCAACACAACTGAACATTTGAGAGAGGAATTTTCAATGATTAAATGGTGTATTTTATGGACCGTGGGATTATGGGTGTCATATGAGTGTTTTTCAATTTAATTTAAAGTGTTTAAATATATATATAATATATTCTTTTAATTCTAATTGCAATTCATAGTGACAAATGGTCTGTCTCTCCAGGGTATCGTCTTCTTTAAGCTCTTGTTGCTTATTTAGTTATTCCCACTGTTTGTAAATTCTTAGCAGGCAAAGTTTTTGTCCCCAAGTATTAAATATTTTCTGTCTTTCTCTGCTATTGTCTGCTATCATTTTCTCTTTCTTCTCAGCGGAATCTATGTCCATGGATTGCCTTTGTCCGTCCGTTTATGTGACTCGCATGCGAGAAAGAAGCTCGCTTCCATGAATCGACTTTAGCATTTCATTTGCTGACTGCTGACTGCTGTTGCTGTTGCTGTTGCTGCTCCTGCTGCTGCAGTTGCTGCTGCTCATTTCCTTGCATTTCATTTCATTCCTAGTCTAGTTCAGAGCTGGGCAGTGGCAGTTGTGGGTTATGTTTGGCCCGATTGCCATGGAAACTGCAATGCCAAAGCGCATTATTTGATTATGCAGCGAGCACTACTCCAGCAAAGGGGGAAGAGTGGGGGACAGAGGTCAAAGAGTGAGCCAAGTTGATCCTTGAACGCTTTCCACTTGCCAGCGAACTTTCCTGTTTGCTCACTGAATGCATTTCACTGATGCATTTTCCTCCATTTTACTCTAAAAACCACTCTATTTCATAAATCATTCATATGCCAGTATTTTTATGCCATTCGATAAGTGGCTCTCGATTGGCAAGAGCTTCTATTTGGCCAAATCCCTTAAAATGTGAGTACAGTAAGAGATCGAGAGGTAAAACAGAAGAGAATTACATACTAGTCAAGGAACCTTTTAGGCAGAAATGCCACAGAACTTGGCTTTTATCAAAATCAACAGAGAAATGTTTCAAAAATTATGCAAAAAAAATATTAAAGGACAACCTTCGTATTGTTGAAACCATTTTTATTTAATATCAATTAATTTTCAATTGACAAATATTTTGTACAATTCTTTTATTTAAATAATTTAATACTAGAATTTAGTAATGGAATCATTTAAATATTTCTTTTTATATATTTAGTACAATGTTTAACTGTTTTCCCCTATTTAAACCTCTATATATTTTTCTTTCCTTTTCTTTTGGTTGCAAAAAAAAGAAAACCAGCCTCGGATAAATTATGTTAATTTAGTTCCACGCCCCCTGTTCGCCTTTTCTTGCTCTTTAATAACTTGACAAATGGAGAAACGAGAAAGGCAGTCAGAAGAGAACTCTCTTCGGCGGACTTACGACTGACTGCCAGGCATATAATTTTGCAAAAGCGCAACAAATTGTTAATTTTCCTTTGCTCTGCTTCGCCTGAGCCGCGTCTCATTCTGTTTTCTGTTAATTTGCATATTTCCTTGGTTCGTTCGCCTTTTTTTTACGTTCTTATAAATGAAAAATAATTGTTGAGCGTGTCTACAAAATGGTAATAAATTCTAGACAAGTAAAGCAAATTGTTGCCTTTGGGTAGGTTTTTTTTCGGCTTCTTTTTTTTAGAGTTTAAAAATAAAGCAATAAAATGTAAAGTGGGAAGTTACGAGATACGATTTGTTAGAATCAGATAGGTGTTGTCTTTAAGTGGCTAAGAATAATTATAAGTTATATATTTCCTAATAGTGAAAGGAAGGAATATTTTGTATTATTTTTATCTAAAGATATATTTTGTATTCAAAATGTATATTAAAAAATACTTTTAAAACTATTGTATTATTATAGAATATTTTTTGAAAGACGTTTTTGTATTTATTATTTTTATAGTATATAAAAATTCGTATAAAATATTTACTTTCATATATCTCCCAGTTCCAATCACCATTCATGAATTACTACTTTTCCCATCATATTTCTCTATATTTTTCTCTTGAATATTCACACTGTACTTCCCCTACCTTCCCTATTGTTCATGTGTGTCCAGGACCAAAAATCAAAATGCCGACCAATTGGGCTCGCTTAATATTCCCGGCACAAAGCAAATGGATTCCCTACGGAACTGGACATTTACAGGTGATGTGCCCAGGTGATTCATAGGCCCTGGCCCCATTTCTGTCTCCCTCTCTTTCCACTCTCTTCCTCTCTTAAAAAGGGAAATCCATCAAATGAGCTGCCAACGCGTTGTGGAGTCAATACAAATTGTTAGCTTCCCTTTTCGCTCCTGGAGCCTGGTTCCGCTGCCACTGCCTCTGTTATTTACTTTGCTAGAAGTGTTTAAAGGGGCGTGGCTGGAGGGTGAGGGGTGGTGAGGGTAGGGGATTTTCTGGGGTATATCTGTGAGCATTATTCAATGTTTGCAACGAACGTGCGCAAATTACAAATTCAATGCACGTAGCCGGCGGCGGACAAAGCTTCCAAGCCTTCAGCTTCGAGCGTTACAGAGTCTCTCCAGTGTAGCTGTCTCCTTCTCCGCCTCTATCTCCGTCTTTGTTTACTCTTTCCATCGCCATCATCAACGCCCAGGCAACAGCTGTCTCTCTATCTCTTTCCCTCGCTCATCCTTTTTGGCATACTCCAACACTGACGACACATTAAAATAATGTATTTTTAAATTTAACATTAATTGCCGCTGAATGGTTGCTGAATGGGCACGATACACTCATAAAATATTATTCTAATGGAAGTTTTGGAATTAAAAAAGTCAGCTTTCTTTGCATATAGGTTATTTAAGAATTTTAATTAAATTTAGATTTTCGTTTCTATTTGTTTAAATTGTTATAAATGAAAATAATAGCTATACCAAGATGCTCCAGAATCTGGATTTGTAAAACTCTTAGAAAGGCGCTTATAAGTATGCAATGTAATTTTAAAGACACAGTACATTTATCCAATCTAACTTTTAGAACTTTGTTAGGGATATTGAAATCCTCGTAAAATATATTTAGGAACCTTAAATTGGTTCAGATTTTCATGATTAGACTTTATTTATTACTATTTCTTTATTTATTATTTAATAAGCGTATTTATGAATCAGAATTAAAGATTTAATGCTATTTCATTATCATTAAATCAAGGCTATATTTTTTTTCTATAAACATCCAAAAATTCCTCATCTTTTTGCTAAGTGCACCATGGCTGCGCCTGTTCCTTTCCATTTACCGTTACTTTCTTGGCGAATCATCTCAAGGAGTGCCCCTTACAACAACAGCGATTTTCGTCGTCTCTTCTTTTTTGTATAAATATTTTTTTCCCCCCTCTGGTCCACTGGCTTGCAGTGCATTAAGTCATCATTTTATTTTAATTTTTTCCTTTTTTTTTGGAAGTCTTTTCCCATAAATCGTTTTCCCAGCGACTGACTGGGATGTTAATGTTTTTATATAAGATGCGATGAGGGGAAAATATGTTTTTTATGGCTTTTGGCATTTTGCATGCATTAGCGAGTGCCAGTGCCCCGGCGAGTGTTTGAGAGTGCTCTTAGAGAGGCTAGAGTGAAAAATTTTGATTGTATTTGTTAGGCAATTGAAAAATTTTGCATCGCCGAGCAATTATGTGGAGTGAGGTGAGGGGAAAACTGCGGCATGGAAATTGGAATTGAGAAAAGTGATGAAAAAAAGTAATAAAATAAAAGGGATTTTGAATTTACTTTGGTTTTATCGATTTTAATGGTTGGGTTTTAGTGAAATTCATTGAAATTCGGAACTAAAAAGAACAAATTTTGTTTAAAATCATGAAGATAAAATACAGAATTTGAAGATATTTAAAACATATATAATTTTATCCCTAAAACTGGGAGTTTTTAATATCAATTAATACAATCATAATAATAAATCTTCTTAAAATTAATCAAAGAACTCAATCAACTATTCAAAAGCTCCTTCATTAAATAAATCATATAAACCTATCACAAGCTATCAACCTTCGCCTTGATTGACTTATCAACAGCCCTCTAGGACCTTAACCAGGATGCTCGTTGAAGTCGTCTAATTCGCGGCACCGTTTACCACAATGCCAGGCACTAAGCCAGTGTTAAGCCGGCACCTAACCTCCACTGGCAGACCCTCCTCGCTCACTGGTTCACTCCCTCCAATTACCCAAGCGGGGGCATTAAGTAGACCCAGTTAATGTTCGGCTATAAGTGGCCATCAAGAGGGATGCTGCCACCCATTTGTGCCACTTCCACGACCCTCCCCGTCCAAATCGTCTATGACTTTCATTCGATTTGCCTAACAAGCCATAATCATGTGCTGCTGTATTTAATTACTGCCGTCTGGTCATATTGGAAATTGTCCGGGAATACGATGAGTCTATATACTATATACACAGAGAGAGATATAGGGAGGAGGAGAGACACAGCCACAGAAGCCTGGCTGGCAAACACAATTGAGTCATTAAGCCGCAATCTAATTAAGCCCAAAAATGTGAAATGAGCCCAAAGAATGGGCAGCAACTCGGCTTAGAGGCGGCCCGCGTTAAGCGAATTAGTTTTGGGTCTTGTTCTTTGACTTTGGAAACACTCTGGAGCTCCAGAAAGTAAACCGAACTCAGTTCAACTCATCTGTAGAGTCCACGAATTTTTACGGCACTTTAACGTGACCGTTTTTGGGGTCTAAATTCGTTTTTTTCCTCATTTCTCCGTGCTTTACATTTTTTTTGTTGCGTCGTTAAGATTTATTTCGTGTCTGGCCGCGACCACGTAGGTCATTAAATTGTTTAGAAATCGCGGACAGCTGCTTGCCCGGATGACTCCGAAAGTATCCCAGTATCCCGACCCAAATAAACGAACCCAGCCCAAGACCTAAGAATCCGAAATGAACCACAAAATGACTGTGAAACTGGCGGCACACGCATTTGAACAGTGGATTTTGGGGTTGAAAAAATGGGCTATAACCTAAGCTTACTAGTTATCTCTTTTATATTTAATTTGATTATATTTTATAGAGAATTTTATAGATATCAATAAGATATGGCAAAGAAGAAAATCCAAAAATCGCAGAGAATATTTTACTTTAAAATCGAAAACTTTCAGATATTGTGGAAAAAAAGATCTAAATTTATTGGCAATACAAGTCTTTTGTTTTCATTTCATATTGGAGTTCTTATAAATTTTATCTTTTTAAGAAACGCTTCTCTAAATAATTTCAATAATATAATAAAAATATTTCTAAATTCTCTTTAAATCTCCTAAAACCCACAACAAATTTAATGTACCCTCTACCCACTGTTCTCCCTGCTTTATCTTTAATTTTTTGTTGGTTTTCTTAAGTTTTTTTTTTGTATCTTTCTCTCAGCCACGAGAAATAGATACAGTTAATGCCGCAAATGATGTCTAATGACGGTTTCGTCTTACACGATGAAATTTCTAACCACAAGCCCTGGTTAAGACGTTTTTTTTCTTTCGTGTGTGTGTCATAGAAATTGATATGGATCCAGGGAGAGATTAATGTTTGGTGGGTTCAAGGTCGTACGCTTGGCTTAATCGATAATAATCCTGCCACAAAAAAAAAAGAATTCAATCGAAACTTACCTTCAACTTTGGCCAGGGCCAACACGGAAATGGTCTGGAGGGCGGGCACCGCCCAGGCGACCAAATGGAATAAGTGCGACTTGTTCTCAATCGCCTCGTGGCCCCATTTGAGGCCGGCGGCCAGAAACCAGGCGAATGCCAGACACGACCACCAAGCGAAGGCCGCCATGCAGCAAAAGTAGAGAGCCATGAATAAAACCGTGCAGGACGTGGTCTGGCGGTGGCCCTGTGTTGGGGGAGAAAACGAACGGAATTTTTTTGGTCAGTAAAAAGAATTGATAGTTAAAGGCAGATACTCTTACTTGAAAAGAGAGGTATTAAGACACTTAGATAGTTTACTTATGAATTATAAATAAATAAAATAAATATAATTAATTTCTTGATACATAAAGCTTTGAAGGTAGTTTTAAAAATTAGTATTACAACTTACAGACCATATTTTGGGTCTTGTTATAATAACTGCATTTTTGTCAGAGCTTCTAAAATGATATTATTTTTAAATACTTAAATTTTTCTTTATTTTTCTTCAAATTAAATAATAAACATCAATTAAAGTTCCTTCAAAAATATAGCAACCCTTTTCTGTCTGTCTCATTAAAAATGACTGACGAGTGATTTCTCGGCCACTGCAGTGGCCTCGGCCCCCTGCTTGCGGTTCATCTCACCTGGGTGATGGTGGACATCATCTGCAGACGTCCCAGCTTTACGGGCGGCGGAAATGGTTCGCGGCACGACACAGAGTCACCGGCTCCCAGGCCGGCCACGTAGGCACAGCCGACGACCAGGTAGCAGACAGCCAGGAAGACGATGGCCCGCTCCGGGTAGCGAAAACGCGACGAGTCGATCAGGAAGGTGAGCACCTGCAACGATACACAAGAGTAGAGATGGGTGAGGTGGGTATTAAAAATAAATTTAGATTTAATTAGGTTCGCCTTAATTAACCCCAAGGTGCCTTTGATGTTCCCTTAAAAATGCATTAGGGTTTTTAGTATATATAAGGAATGAGAGTGCCTCCTTGGTCATTAGGCTCTACACATTAGCTGATTGTGATTGTTGTGCCATTTACTCCAAAAGCCAAGCCTCATTTAATTCGCAAGGTTTTGCGTCTTGGCCTTAATGAATATGGCTGAAATGTCCTTAGCTGGAAGGGCTTTTGGACCAAGAATTAAATTACTGCAAGATGTAGAAGATACACAGAAGAGGCCGTTTATAATTTAAAGAAAAATCACAGAATAGTTCCCAGGAATATATTAGCTTAACCTTACTCCTTTCTGAGATTGTTCTATATTTTATTAATTAATTTTACTAGGCGGAGAGCCTTGTATACTTATGAATAACTTAATAGGCAATCAATAGATACTTATCTTCAAATTATCCTCAATAATTTGTTAAATGCTCTAATTGAGACGCTGCATATATTAACATTCAATCAATAATTGCCAGTTTCGGCTAACCAACAACCAATCAAGTTGGCCAGCTGCCAGGATAAGGGATTATAGAGGGTGAACCAGAGGGAGAGAGATACTGACAACATAATGGCTGACAATTCCTCAAAAGCTTTAAAAGCAATTACAATCCACACACAGATACAGACTGTATCTGCCCCACAAAATAACACATTAAACCATTCTCTCGAAACTGCTCTGTTGGCCGTCTGATTACGCGCCATTTAAATAAATTCATTATCATACCCACTAAGCTGGGGCCAAAGGAGAAGGAGCCTTTTGTCTAAACCAGAAAACCCCAAACCAGAAAACCCAACCAGACCCAAGCAAAGTCATTTAATTTGATCATTACAAAACTATCAGCAGGGAAACAGTTAGCTGGAAGTTCACTCTGTGTGTGGGTGCTAGCACACACACACACTCACATGGGTGTATGTGTGAGTGAGTATCTGTGTTTGCGTTTCAGTTGTTCGCATTGCATTAATGCCGGGAGGTATTATTGTTGCCACGACTAGAGACCTTTGAATTATTCATAGATGCAGAACGCACTTCTCGGCCCAGAGACGGGGCTAACAGCCATCTATCTTTTACGTTTTATACGGGACACAGAGAGAAAAAATAGGGAGAGTTAATTGGTTATTAAATTAGGATAAAAATTAAATCAAATATATTAGGAACGATGTAAAACAAATCGACTTCTTAAGAAATTATGTTATATTATAAAGTATAATGATATTAAAATAATTAATTAATTAAAAATATATAAAAAAAACGGTTAGATATAGAATTTAAATCTTTTTTCACAAGTAAGCAATTCTAAACAATTCATTCGATGATCTTTTTCCTAATTTCTTTCACTGATCCACCTCAAACTTCAAGCTGAAGTGAAAAATGTATTCATTCGGAAACGTTTTTCTTATGGGCCCGGTTCTCTCCTTGGAATTATAGTTGTGTTAGCCAGGCTTACGACTAATTTCCACCTACGCATTGTCTTCTTTTTCTTTACCCTTTTTCCCTCACAGCCACATTTAAATGCAAAATATATTCGAGGGACGAGGAGCAGGAAGCTCCAATGGCAGTGACTCAGTTTGTAACTCCTTTTGTTGACAATGCTCCGATGCAGAAGAAACAAGCTGAGAAATTGAATTGAATTGTTTATTTATGCCAGAAACAACAACGGCAGTGGAGGAGTCTCCCTCGAAGACCTTCCCTTCTTCCCTCACTTCCTTCAGCAATTTGTTATGCCACGCATGATGGGGCCACGGCAAGGGGGATTTTCTGTAGGTGTGACTAGCTACAAATGAAACGAAATAAGCTGCAAAATGCTGAAACATTTGGCACAGACTCCAAACGTCTTCCCTCTACCCCTTGACACGCCCACAAATTATGCGTCACCGAGGGCGGAAGTTTTCCGCAACTTTTCTATGTGTGTGTGTGTGTGTGGAAAAACATTCACGAACCACACCCACACGAAATTTAGAGGAAATTCGCAAGGGAGAAGAGCTTTAGCTTTGGAGTGGCACTCCATGATGGAAATATATATATATATATAGAAGAGGTATCTGAACATTTGGTATACCAACGAAATCTATGTAAATTGTTAGGGACTTTTAAGGTAAAGCCTTTGAAAGGAAATCTACATTTAATTTTACATTTTTCTTTTGATTTGAATTGATTTTTTCTTTGAATTAAGAATATTGATATGTGAAAGTATTTTACTATTAAAAAATAAATATATATACCATAGGCTATATATATATAAAATCTTTAGTGTATAAGCCCAAAACTCCATTTAAAATAAATAAATTAGATTGAAAGTAATCCCTTTTTTAATCAGCACTTCACTCAAGTTTTATGCCACACAAAACCCCAGGTGACTTTCCCATTTTTCCAACGCTTTTCTCCATTTCCCCTTTAGGCTTTGACTGAACTTCTTGCCAAAACATTTCCGTCAACCAAACTCCAAATAAATTATTTAACTCTAGCAGCCGCCGCCGCCGCTGCGCCTTTCATGGTCAATGAAAAAAAAGTAATTTCAATTTCTAGCGCTCATAAATTTTGTAGAGTCAAGCCAGCGGTTGGCTCATTAAAATCAGCCCAAAAAGTAGAGAAAAACAAAAAAAAGCTAAAGTGGTTACACCCACCTCTAACTGCCCCGTCTTCGGCGGAGTGTTGAAAACTAAAAGCCACAGAAAAGCTTTGAGGGCTTTGCCAGCGGTTGGCAGTTTTTGAATTTTGCATAAATTAGATTTAACTCACAACTAACACAAAAAAAAAAAAAAACTTGCACAAAAATTGTATAAATTTGCATAAGGTTCGTGTTGTTTTTTGGAGGGTGGATCGTCTATTAGAATAACTAACTATTAACATAAACATTTCAGTCAGGTTGGACAGAGATTGCGGCATAAATTTTGGAGGCAAATGTTTGCGGTCTAGCTTTGTATTTTACTGTTTTTGACATTTTGATGTTTTATGGCATCCATTTTTTATGCATATCAATAATTAAATATTTGGTGCATATTTAAAAACTATTAATAACTTTTGTGGCAACGAAATGAAAACTGTCAAAACAAGAAACCAAAAAAAAAAAAGAAAGGGGAAAATATAGTGACTCGTTGCAGTCATCATGAACTGACATATTTGCACACATCCTCTCTTCAGTCTCAAATATCGAAAAATGCGCCTCAGTGAACTGCGCCAAGCCCCTCCCTTGATTTTCCCTTCATTTCCCCTACATTTTCCTTTTATTTTCACCCGCTCTACTGCCAGGTTTTGTAATTAAGAAAAAGTCATCAGAGTCAACGACTAACGACGACACACCCGAAACACATCCTATGCGATTATTTGCTCTTTCAGCAAACACACATTGTCATTTCCTCTTTTCGCTTTTCATTGGAAAACAAATGTCAAGTCAGGCGACAGATAAGGGGATATAGTCAGTCGTCGGGTAGGGGGCCAGCCAGGGAGAACGCTCACTCATTGTCTCATCTCATCTAATGCGTTTAATGAAAAAGGTGTTGATTGTTGACAGTTGATGTGACACACAGAAAGACATTTCCCATTCCTTCTCATAAGTTTTTCCTCCTGTTGTGGGAAATTCCTTAGACAATTTTACCTGTCGCACATTTTGCAGCTCAGAGGTAAAACTTTTCTCTGTTTGGGGTGCAAAAATATTTGTTTTTAGTTCGCGAAAATTGAAATAAAATGTGTTTGTTTATAATTTCGCTTGATACTTGAAATGAAAAGCCCCAAAGGTTTTCCCCAGGTTAGCAAAACTTCCACAACAACGTCGAGGTCTGCCATAGAAAATTGTTTTTGAGGGGAAAAACTTGGGTTTGGGATTACTTTTGCTTCAAGTTTCTGCTCTTAAAGTAATTTCTTCTTGTGCAGCAGGAAAATTGAAAGAATTCCTCATTCATTTAAAGTTTTAGTTCATGTCACTTGTCATATTCATTTACTTAAAATGTTTAGTAAATTTTCGTAACAATTTCAATGTTTGCTTTCACACATTTCCATCATTCCAATCAATTAGCCAAGTACTTTATTTATTGAATACCGAAATTCCCTTAAATGTCACAACTAAATCTAAATGAATGTGAAGCATTTCAAGCACAAAGCCAAACAGAAAATATTTTTAAATATTTTTATTTTTTGCCAGCATCAACTGCAATTTTCTAATGCCTTTCGTGTGTCATATGTTGGAAAGCCTTTTTCATTGACACATTTTCTATGTCACAGGTTATTTTTTATACCCACACTCACACATAGAAAGTTTATTAAAATCCACATACAAACAAACATAACCCACATTTCATGGCGAATTTATTGAGATGTATCGGGCACTACTCAGGTCCTAGGAAAATGGCAAGCGGAAGAGGAAGCAAAATAAAAGCCATTCAAATATTTAATATGTGTGTGGAGGGGAGAATTTTCCCGTGTTTATAGAGGCTTATTGGGGTTAACTTTTTAAAGAGAGTAAAAGGAAAATACTTTGAAGTTAAAGTGAAATATGAGAGATGAATAACTTGAAATAATGTAGAAGAAAATTGTAGTTTATAAAATAAAAACCCAGTTCATTTAATTCAAAGATTTTCCAACTCTTCAAATCATTCAACAAATCATAAAGAGTCCTGTCATAAAATAAAATAACTTTCATTATCATCCCTATCATTGGGAAAATGTTGCACTTGAAGGCACAAAATTTCCCTGAACTGATGGAGAACTACTGATGAATGCGTGGAAAATGCAAAAATCCAAGCGAATGGAAATGAAAATGAAAATGAGTGTGGGTTTGGAGGAGAGCACACACACTCTCAGAGAACATAATAATAATCGTAAAAAGTAAGTAGAATGAGCTTGCAAATGAAAGTCCCTACAAAAAACAATTTCCAAAAATTTGCATAGAATTTGTTGTTGTTCGTTGTTGTTTTCCTATGTTATGAGTTGCAGTGATATGCCCGCCCAGGATCTGGGGCTGACAATGGGCGACAAATTATATGCAATGGCACAAAAATTTATCATCACGCACACAGGGACATACAGGGACACACAGGGAGGAGCCAAAAAGGATCGGAGACAGCATGCAAAACATGTTGCCATGTGAGTGACAATGTTCCCAGGGGGGGTGTAGCCCCTGCTTCCTCGTGGAAAAAATCCCCGTTCTGATGAATGTGGCACAACTTTATGACGTGTGTGTGTGTGCCTGTGCCAGTCAGGACCTCTCCAAAATTTTGATAGATGTGCTTTTTCGGGTCTCCTATCCCTTGTCTGCCCCACTTATCTTTCCCCCGCCTGATTGCTTGGGAATTATAAGCTTGGTTATCATATTCGCTTTTTGTTTCTCCTGTTGATTAGAGCCTGTCATACTCATGGTCCCAGGTCCAGAGCAGCTAAATTGATTTTTTATTCAAATTTCTGCCCCGCTTTTTTCACAGCACAACAAAAAAAGACAACACATTTTCCTCGCTGAAGAGGAAAATGCCTGACTAACAAGTTGATTTCCATATGCGCCGGGAGAGAGTGAGACATTGAAAGCTTTTCACTTGCAGGACCTTTTGGATGATGAATAGTTCCCAGGAAGATGAGATAATTAGACAAGTCGATTGATTGATTTATGGTTAAGGGGAATGGGTTAAACAGGAGAGGGAATAAATGGTTTTCTGTGGCATATTTATGGGTGAGTAAAAGGAAATTCAAATAGATTTAGATAGAAGAAAAATAACTCAATTTAATGTGAATATATGTGAAATTATTTAATACTGTTTTCTTTACTTGAAAACATTTTGCTTGTTTTATTTTAAATATTACCCTCAATCTCAGCATTCTGGCTTTTATTTTCCTTAGCTTAGAATCACCTAAGCTGTAAATATCCATAAATAACATAAGGTCTTGTATTCTTTTTTACCTTTTCTTTTCATATTTATACCCTTGCAGGGTATTATAGTTTCAGTCAGAAGTTTGCAACGCAGTGAAGGAGACATCTCCGACCCTATAAAGTATATCAGTATATTGATCAACATCAACAGCCGAGTCGATCTAGCCATGTCCGTCTGTCCGTCTGTCCGTCTGTCTGTCCGTTTCTACGCAAAATAGTCCCTCAGTTTTAAAGCTATCTGAATGAAACTTTGCAGTTAGTCTTCTATATACTCTCACTCGTAAATATGTCGGAACGGGCCGGGTCGGACAACTATATCATATAGCTGCCATAGGAACGATCGGTAAAACTTTCAAAAAAAAATTATAACTTTGTCAGTTTTTAACAAAACTCCACCAAATTTGATATTTTGCCATTAATTATTAATTTAGAATTTCGATTTTAATTTCATGAAAATCGGACGACTATATCCTATGGCTCTCATAGGAACAATCAGAAAAATAAGAAAAAATCATAACTCCGCAGTTTCTTAACATATTTTTATCAAATTTGAGATTTCGCCACTTAATGTTCTTTCAGAATTTTAGTTTTAATTTCATGAAAATCGGCCGACTATATCCTATAGCTGCCATAGGAACAATCAGGAAAATAATAGAAAATATCCTAACTTCGCTGTTTCTCAACATATTTTCATCAAATTTGAGATTTGGCCACTTAATATTGTTTGAGAATCTTAGTTTTAATTTCATGAAAATTAGACGACTAAATCCTATAGCTGTCATAGGAACAATCAGGGTAATAATAAAAAATTCAGAGTTTCGCTATTTCTCAAAATATTTTAATCAAATTTGGGATTTGGCCTCTTATTATTATTTCAGAATTTCGACTTTAATTTTATAGTTCAATTGCAATCTGCAAGGGTATATAAACTTC